>CANTUR010001743.1:42500-45000 GCA_947683625.1 Mallotus nudiflorus | reverse complement strand
ATGAAATGAAAATGACCCCTCCCCCGAATTCTTTCGGGTTTCGAAACACATTAAAATTCAATATAAGTCTAAGTTCCCAAATGCAAAATACAAATAAAGAAAACAAAAAATTATCAAATTTTAGGGAGGGGTCAAACTTTTTTTTTTTGTAATTTGTAAATGGAATTAAATGTAAAATTGAGAAAATTGAGTCTAATATAATTAGAATTAGAATAAAAAAATTATTATAAATGAATCTAGTACAAATAAAAAATGTAATAAAATGAAAATATATCGAATTCTATTTTATATATTTATATAATAATATAATAAATTTTTATATAATAATATTATAATAATATATTTTATATAATAATATAATAAATTTTATATAATTTATCTATAATTATAATAATAATAGAATTATATAAATAGAATTATAATAGAATTATATAAATTATATAATAGATAGATATATAATAGATAGTAGATAGAGATAGAAATTTATAATTCTATTATAATTATGATAGAATTTAGAATTCTATTATAATAATTTTAGAATTCTATTCTAATTAGAATATTATTCTAATTAGAATATATATATAATAAAATATAATAATATATAATAAAATAATATATAATCAATAATAATCATATACATATAATCAATAATAATCAATATATAATATAATAATAATTGTCCTGAACTATCGATCATAGCTATTCACAAATATGATCCAGACATTGTGTATCAAGAACGAAAATGCGGATATAGTCGAATGGTAAAATTTCTCTTTGCCGGGGAGAAGACGCGGTTCGATTCCCGCTATCCGCCCAAGGTAAGGTAAAGTAATTTATTTAATAGGATAAAGGATTCAGTTAATTAGGATAAAACATTCAGTCTAGTTTTCCGTGATAATATAGCGATTCTATCCCCTATCTTCTTTTCCTCCCCCCCGCTCCAAAAGAAAAATAATTAATTAATTACTAGTTAACGGGGGCAGCCCTAATTTTTTTTTACAAAAAAAAATGTTGCGGAGACGGGATTTGAACCCGTGACTTCAAGGTTATGAGCCTTGCGAGCTACCAAGCTGCTCTACCCCGCGTAATGAAGAGAAGAGCTGGAAACTAATCTAATGGACAAACAAAGATTGGATATGCCCCTCTACCATATCTGTACAAATAGAATAGTGCATTTATACAGAATGGTAAAGGACCCCTCTTCGATCGATGATCATAAAAATGACTATAAAAATGAAGGGAAATTTTGAATCCTTACCAACTCGATCTTGTTGCCCCCGGTAACAAACATGCGTGAACCATTTCACGAAGTATGTGTCCGGATAGTCCAAAGTCTCGATAATTAGCTCTCGGTCTTCCGGTCGAAAAACAACGCCGATGAAGACGTGTCGGTGCACTATTTCGCGGTGGGGTTTGTAACTTTCCATGAATTTCCCATTTATCACTCAACGACGGAACTTTGCTTAGTTCTTTTTTTGAGGATCGACGAATCAAATGATATTTTTGTTCCAATTTTTGCCTCTTTTTCTCCCGCTGAATCAAACTTTTCCTTGCCATAATATTTCACTTCCTATTAGTATCGCTGATACAAGTCGGATCCTAGATGTAGAAATATAAAAAGTCGCCTTATCCATCGAAAAAATGAGATTTTTGTAGATTCGTAGATGTAGATACAGTACAAAATAATTAACCAAATTTACCTGATGTAGAGGCAATCAAGAAAGCCGCATAAGTGAAGATATAACCTACAGAAAAGTGGGCTAATCCAACCAATCTTGCTTGCACAATGGAAAGAGCTACTGGTTTATCTCTCCATCGAATCAAATTAGCCAAAGGTGTACGTTCATGGGCCCACGCTAAAGTTTCAATCAATTCCTGCCAATATCCACGCCAAGAAATTAAAAACATAAATCCAGTAGCCCAAACAAGATGTCCAAATAAGAACATCCACGCCCAGACCGATAAACTATTCATACCAAAAGGGTTATATCCATTGATAAGTTGTGAAGAGTTTAACCATAGATAATCCCTTAACCATCCCATCAAATAAGTGGAAGATTCATTAAACTGTGAAACATTGGCCCTGCCATAATGTGATGTGCTTCCAATGCCAATAAAAAGTAACCCATCCAATGTATTTAACATCCAGAAAACTGCCAAATAAAATGCGTCCCAAGCCGAAATATCACAAGTACCGCCACGTCCCGGACCATCGCAAGGAAAACTATAACCAAAATCTTTTTTATCTGGCATTAACTTTGAACCGCGTGCATCTAAAGCACCTTTTACTAAGATCAATGTGGTTGTATGTAATCCTAGAGCAATAGCATGATGAACCAAGAAGTCTCCAGGCCCTATTGTTAAGAATAATGAATTACTATTTTCATTAATAGCATTTAACCAGCCGGGCAACCATATGCTTCGACCTGCATTGAAGGCTGGACTATTCATTGAAGATAAAAGTACATCGAACCCATATGAAGTTTTACCGTGAGCGGAT
>CANTUR010001743.1:30000-37500 GCA_947683625.1 Mallotus nudiflorus | reverse complement strand
ATAAGTAAGCAGTTATTATTGTATCGTCCAAAAATCTCGCTAATTGATCTTTACGATGCTTCCTCTATCAATTAGATCCTTTATCCATAGAATAAAATATCTAGGCATATTTTTTTCTTCATATTTTGACTTTTATGAAGTTGCTTTATTTTCTACAGCTGATAAAAATCGTTGTTTTTAACGATACATATGTAGAAAGCCTATTTTTTTTTTACTATTAAACTTTGTTTAAACTTTGTTCTGTTTTTTTTTCTTTTCTTTCTATAATGGAGATAGTCGCACGTAATGACAGATCACGGCCATATTATTTAAAGCTTGCGGTAAGAAGGGGTTTCGTTCTAGTGCCCGAAAATAATATTCCAAAGCTTTTGTATGTTCCCCATTACTTGTGTGAATAAGGCCTATATTATAGAGTATATAACTTCGATCATAGGGATCAATTTCTAGCCGCATGGCTTCATAATAATTCTGTAAAGCTTCCGCATAATTTCCTTCGGATTGAGCAGACATCCGTTACGGTCGTTATTCGATTCAAAGAATCTCCGTTCCAGAACCGTACGTGAGATTTTCATCTCATACGGCTCCTCCCTTATGTTCATAATGAGAATAATACATAGAATAAAAAAGAGAGTGAAATCTTCTCATTATGAACTGCGCGGGGCTAGTGTTTTTACAAGAAATCTCTAGCCAACCTTCCTGCAAAAGATCTTTTCTTAACATCAAGCATGTTGATACTAGATAAAAATATTAAGTTAACTCCAACAATTTCTTTGTGCTCAATCTTCCTTAATTTCTAGGAATTAGTCACTTCAACAGTCTTCGATGGTTATACGGGTATCCAAAGTACAAACGAGATGGATATTTGTTGTCCCAACCATTTTTCTTAGTCCCGATCCCAATAAAGAAAAGGGATAATTTCTAACAAAGTTTTCGTGTTGTTGATTCCTGGGCGTAGTGCTTCTTCCTCTATGCCACTTATTGGTACTAGTGGGGTATGCACTGCAATACAGAACCCAATAGCCGTAGGTGTAACCTTACGTTCAATGCTAGAATTGACAATTGAAGCATCTGAGGCTGCATTAACCGGAGATACCCGACAGAAGGAATTTTTTTTTATATAAACTTATAAACTTCACCTTCAACAAGTGTAGAGTTGTTTCAAATCTTTCTATCCCGACTAATGTGTCTTTCTCCTAAGACTTTAAGCAGTAAATAAAAAAATCAAATCACACCATCTCTGTAATAAGTAAATGCCTCTTTTTCTCCCGAAGTTGTCGGAATTATTCGTAATAAGATATTGGCTCCAATTGAAAAGGTCTTATCAATAAAATTTCCAGTTATCCGGGATCTAGGCATAAGTAGCAATCCATTTTATAATTTCTTTTAATTACTTCTCATGAGAAAATGATTCCACAAAAAGTAGTTGTACGGTACAAAATAACATAAAAAATCGTTCCAACCCAATGATTTAAGCCGGTCTAGATATCAAAAAAAGACGAAAGGGCCATCTTCACAAACACAAATGGATACATATCTTTATTGCTTTTAAGAAAGAGTTTTTCACAAAACAAAAAAATTTTCTTTATCCCCCAATTTCGAAGGAAAGTTCTTTATTTGATTCAAAATTTTCTATTTTTATTAGTTAGAATTGATTGTACGTACCACACCTATTCAACAATCTAATATGAATGACTCGCGATTCACTCGGTTTCGGGGCCCTAATCATTATCATTATGTAGGAGAGATGGCCGAGTGGTTCAAGGCGTAGCATTGGAACTGCTATGTAGGCTTTTGTTTACCGAGGGTTCGAATCCCTCTCTTTCCGTACCTTCACCTAATTTATCAATGTTACTGAACGCAATGTATCAAATCACATAACAATGGATACCTTTATTCCAACAGTTAAACCTTTCCTTGATATAGATTTTCTATTCCTAATTTCTGCGATACAAAAAATACTGGAAAAATTGGAAAGGAATGAAAATATCCCTATCGTTCTATAATATATGAATGGTAGAAAACCCCCCGACCAAATCAAACCCTTACTTTTTTTGGTTTCTTTACTTAAGCGATAGGGGGCAAAATTATCCGAACCCTTGTTTATTTTAGTTAGAGTTAAGTCTGACGAGAATAATATTCTACCACTAGCAATTCATTTATTTTCAAGCCGATCCATTTAATATCTATTATTTGATTGACCAATCCTTTATATTGAAATGGGTGAAGAGTCAAATGTTTTGGCAATTCCTCCTGGGGGGATGACTCAAGATAATTTTGAATCATAGCTCTAGATTTTTGTTCATCCCTCGCTGTAATAATATCTCGGGGTTTGCAGCGATAACTTGGTATATCTACTATACGACCATTAACTAAAATATGTCTATGATTAACTAATTGGCGGGCTTGGGGAATAGTTGACGCCATACCCAATCGAAAAAGGATGTTATCCAAACGCATTTCAAGTAATTGTAGTAAAACCTGACCTGTTGACCCTTTAGCTTTTGCGGCGATACAAACGTATTTAAGTAATTGTCGTTCTGTAAGACCATAATGAAAACGTAATTTTTGTTTTTCTTCTAAACGAATACGATATTGAGATTTTTTACCGGAACGCACTTGATTTCTAAGAGCGCTCCCAGCCATAGGCCTTTTACTAGTTAGTCCCGGTAAAGCCCCCAGACGGCGTATTTTTTTGAAACGAGGCCCTCGGTAACGTGACATAAAAACTCCTTAATTTTATTGAATTTTCAAAATCAAAAACCTAAATTAAAACTGAACTAAAGGATAAATATGATAAATGAAGCAAAATCTACTGAAGTAGTATACTACAAATAATAATGAGATGGATCATATAAATATCCGGATCTTTTTGTATATATACCAATAATGTATTTTGTATATATACCAATAATGTATATAGAAGTATATAGAAACCAATAATGTATATAAATATAGAAACCAATAATGTATATAAATAATGTATATAGAAGTATATAGAAAAAGGGTCCTTTTCTTGTTCTTGATTTGTTCTGCAGAGATTTAACTACTCTAACTTTTATTCATATTCATAATTTGAAGTTCCTACCACATACACATAATAATTAGTCACCCTTGGCAAAAGGGAACGAAGCTTTTTCAATATTCTTTGATTTCAAAAAAACATTATCAACTATGTAACAAATCAAACAAATAGAGAAAAGCCAGCTATCGGAGTCGAACCGATGACCATCGCATTACAAATGCGATGCTCTAACCTCTGAGCTAAGCGGGCTCACATAACCGAAATTGTACATGCATAGGAATTTAGTAAATTGGTGGAATCTTGGCTATTAACTTTTTATTTTATTCTTTTCATTACATTATTAGTTATTCATACTTAATATGAATATAGAAAAAAAATGAATATAGAAAAAAGAAAAAGAATCGACCGTTCGAGTATTCAAAAATGCACGAGAAAAAATGAGCGTAAGAGAAGTAGATATAAGAAACGTGGTATATATACATTTATATTGAATTGCGGATAGAGAAATGATAGAATCCTTTCTGATTAGAATCAATTTCTGATTAGATTAAACTAAAGAAGGATCTCTGATAGAGATGAAAGACGATAGACAAGAAAAAAAAGAAGAGGAAACATTTTTTTTATAGGAATTTTTATAGGAATCGGTATCTAATAACTTCAACAGTTCCAATAGAATATAAATGACAGAGGGGTAATAATAAGATTTGAATCTCAAAACGGGGATATGGCGAAATTGGTAGACGCTACGGACTTAATTAGATTGAGCCTTGGTATGGAAACTTACTAAGTGATAACTTTCAAATTCAGAGAAACCCTGGAATTAAAAATGGGCAATCCTGAGCCAAATCCTGTTTTCCGAAAACAAATAAGGGTTCATAAATACAGAATAAAAAAAAGGATAGGTGCAGAGACTCAATGGAAGCTGTTCTAACAAACAGAGTTGACTGTGTTGCATTAGTAAAGTAAAGAAATCCTTCCGTCAAAATTCCAGAAAGGATAAAAAAAGGATAAAAACCGTATATACATACGGATACATACTGAAATAATTTTTCAGATGATTAATAGGGGACCGAATCCGTATTTTTTATCTTTCTATTATTTTTTATCTTTATATGAAAAATGAAAAAAAAAATCGTTTTGATTTGAATTGATTCCAAGCTGAAGAAAGGATTGAATATTAATTGATCACATCATTCATTCCATAGTCTGATAGATAACTGGTTAATCGGACGAGAATAAAGATAGAGTCCCATTATACATGTCAATATCGACAACAAGGAAATTTATAGTAAGAGGAAAATCCGTCGACTTTAGAAATCGTGAGGGTTCAAGTCCCTCTATCCCCAAAAAAAGGTCCGCTCGACTCCTTAATTCTTTTTATCCATCCTATTCTCTCTTTTCGTTAACGGTTCCAATTTCGTTATCTTTTCTTTCTCATTCATGCGAGTCTTTCCCAAACATATCCGGGCTGTATCAAGTCTTGGAATAGATCTGCTATACATATACATAAAAATGAACATCTTTGAGCAAAACAAGAAACCCACATTTCATTTTCCAATGGAATGATTAATGATTAACAATCCAAATCATTATTCCAACTGAAATTTACTTTACGAAGTCGTCTTTTTGTTCGTTTTTTTTAAAGATACAAAACATTCCGGGTCTGGATAAGACTTTAGAATACTTTTTCGTCTTTTTAAAATTGACATAGACCAAAGTCGTTTAGTAAAATGAGGAAGACGCCGCGGCGAAAATGGTCGGGATAGCTCAGCCGGTAGAGCAGAGGACTGAAAATCCTCGTGTCACCAGTTCAAATCTGGTTCCTGGCACATGATTAATTTGTGTATGAGTATCTATTCCACAACTTAATGAATTGATATAGTGAATTGATATAGATCTGATATAGATCGACATACATATTCATTAATAGTATAGATCATGATATACACTTAACTTATCCATCTGGCTGTCGGGAGATATAACCTTTTTAGATGAGTAAAGCGCTTATGTTATAAAAAAAGGATGTAAAAAAAATTAGATTATGTTTCCTCTTCTTTTTTATTTGATTTGTTCATAATGCGGCTCCTCTCGATCAAAAAGAATGTTAATACTTTATATAGACTTGAAAGGTTAAACTAACTAAAGTTAGTTAAAAGATCTAAAAGTCTAGTCGATAGGAGTTGAGGGGTGGAAATATTGAAGATTCGTCTCAGATACAATATAAATAGAATCCGATCCTCTTTCTTTGTACTTTGTATTTGATTTCATATTCTTTTTCTATTTCTTCATTCCCTACTATGGTATGTGACTTTTTAGAGCTCGTCTAAGGGATGTGCACGGTACAAAGTTCATGATGTAGACTTCGTTTAGTTCATCCTATTAGCTCGACTTATCAAAAATAAATATCTTCAAAATTTGAGAATTCAACGAATCCCTAATTGTATTATTTTTTTTATTATTTTTTTATTTAGTCTATCCATAGATTAGTTTCTTATTATTCAACGAGCATCTTGTATTTCATAAAAATTGGGAACAATATAATCTTTACGTAAGGGCCACCCTATCCAACTTTCCGGCATTAAAATACGTTTCAGACGCGGATGATTATCATAAAAGATTCCCAGCATATCATAAGATTCCCTTTCTTGAAAATCCGCACTTTTCCAAACCCAGAAAACAGACGGAATTATAGGGTTATTCCTTGGGGCAAATACCTTAATACATACTTCTTCTGGTTGATCTATACCATACTCTATTCTCGTAAGATGATATACGCTAGCTAACAGCCCGCCCGGTGCTACATCATAGGCACATTGCAACCGCAGATAATTGTAACCATATACATATAAAATGACAGCAATGGAATGCCAATCTTCGGGCTTTATTTGTAAAGTCTCTATTCCTTGGTAATCAAACCCCAAAGATCTATGAACTAGTCCGTGTTTGACTAGCCAGGCAGACAAACGACCCTGCATCTTTTTTCTCCCCCCCGCATTTTAATTTTCAATTTTATTTGTATAATATTTCAATTTTATTTGTATAATAATTTTAATAATTTTTTTTTTTATTTTGTATAATATAAGTATTTCACATTCACGATGAATTTTATGAAGATTGGTTTGCCTTTTTTTGTTATTCTGTACAAATGAAACAAATGAATTCTTCCTCTAACTTACTAATTCGTGAGACGATACTGACCCTTTCCCTTTTTTTATTTGAAAAATGTTTCCGGAGGGATCTTTGAAGTGGACGGCGGTTGATAGAGTAATCCTTGATCATAATTTCCAGTATGAGTAGCGCGTTCAATATTAAACTTGTGACTGGTAGTAAAACACCCATTCCCCGATTGATACCTAATTCGATCTTCATAAATTTCTCGAGATATTTTTTTACGAAGTTTTGTTATAGCATCTATAACCGCCTCCGGTTTAGGAGGACAGCCTGGTAAATAGACATCTACAGGAATTAGCTTATCGACTCCCCGAACAGTACTATAAGAATCGGTACTGAACATCCCCCCTGTAATTGTACATGCCCCCATAGCAATAACATATTTTGGTTCAGGCATTTGTTCATATAATCTTACTAAAGAAGGGGCCATTTTCATGGTTACTGTGCCGGCTGTTAAAATTAGGTCCGCTTGTCTAGGACTAGATCTTGGTACTAATCCATAACGATCAAAGTCGAATCGTGAGCCTATTAATGAAGCAAATTCAATGAAGCAACAACTGGTACCATAGAGAAGTGGCCATAAACTGGAGAGTCTTGACCAATTTGAAAGGTCGTTTGATGTAGTTGAAATAACTGAAATTTGAGTTGTTCGATCAAGTAAGGGAAACTCAATGGAATTCATAACTGTCTACAATGTTATTTTTTTTTTCATTATTTTTGCGGAATATTCAAGAGCTAAGACCATTCTAATGCTCCCTTTCTCCATGCATAAACTGAACCAACAATTAGGATAAGCACGAAAATTAAAGCTTCTATAAATACGGATAACCCCAATACATCGAAACTCATTGCCCATGGATAAAGAAAAACAGTTTCAACATCAAAAACAACAAAAACTAGAGCAAACATATAATAACGGATTCGAAATTGTAACCAAGCATTGCCCATTGGTTCTATCCCCGATTCATAACTTGAAAGTTTCTCCGGCTTTTTGCTAATAGGGGATAAAACTCCGGAAATTAGAAATGCTAAAATAGGAATAATACTTGATATTATTAGAAATGCCCAAAATATATCATATTCGTAAATCAGAAACATAGGCGCACTCCTATGACTGTGGAAAATATATTAGATTAGTCAAGTCGAATTGGAATTCATTCCAAACTCATTCATAATCGGTTAGTCAAAACAACAATTTATTTTGATTCAATCATCCAGGACTAAAAATTTTCCATTATGTTTATTTCTTTCCCCGCTTTTTTTTCTTTTCACTTTACTTTACTTTTGATTCGCCCTAAAAGAAAAGA
>CANTUR010001743.1:0-22500 GCA_947683625.1 Mallotus nudiflorus | reverse complement strand
GTTACATTTGTGGTGAAAGTGGAAATAGTAGTGAAAGCGAGAGTTCGCGTCTAAGAACTAGTATGAATAGTAGCGATTTCAATATAAGAGAAAGTTCTAATGATCTCGATATAACTCAAAAATACAAGCATTTGTGGGTTCAATGCGAAAATTGTTATGGATTAAATTATAAGAAATTTTTTAAGGCAAGAATGAATATTTGTGAACAATGTGGATATCATTTGAAAATGAGTAGTTCAGATAGAATTGAACTTTCGATTGATCTAGGCACTTGGGATCCTATGGATGAAGATATGGTATCTCTGGATCCTATTGAATTTCATTCAGAAGAGGAACCTTATAAAGATCGTATTGATTCTTATCAAAGAAAGACAGGATTAACCGAAGCCGTTCAAACAGGCACAGGTCAACTAAATGGCATTCCCGTAGCAATTGGGGTTATGGATTTTCAGTTTATGGGGGGTAGTATGGGATCCGTAGTAGGTGAGAAAATCACTCGTTTGATCGAGTATGCTACCAATAAACTTTTACCTCTTATTTTAGTGTGTGCTTCCGGAGGAGCACGGATGCAAGAAGGAAGTTTGAGCTTGATGCAAATGGCTAAAATATCTTCTGCTTTATATGATTATCAGTCGAATAAAAAGTTATTTTATGTATCAATCCTTACATCTCCTACAACTGGTGGGGTTACGGCTAGTTTTGGTATGTTGGGGGATATCATTATTGCTGAACCTAACGCCTATATTGCATTTGCGGGTAAAAGAGTAATTGAACAAACATTGAATAAGACAGTACCTGAAGGTTCACAATCCGCTGAATTTTTATTCCATAAGGGCTTATTTGATTCAATCGTACCGCGAAATCCTTTAAAAGGCGTTCTGAATGAGTTACTTCGGCTCCACGATTTCTTTCCTTTGAATCATAAATCAAGTAGAGTCTGAAGTTAAATTAATTAAATTAGTTTTTTTTTCTTTTTCTGGCGAGTAGGTATTTTTTTTTAACAGAATCAAAGGAAAAATCCGAAGAATGGTTTTTTTAGTGACATAATATAAGAGTAAATTGTAGGTAAATTATAAAAAGAATCATGCAGATAATTTTTTTACCGATATTCCTGATTACTAATTAAGAAACCCCTATCAACAAGAAAAAGGAGTGAATTCTTTTTTTCTTTTCGTGAAAAAAGGGGACAACGTATAATAAATAAAATGAATTTCATGTTTTTTCTTACCTATGCATAGAAAATATAGAGTTTTGCATATTTATATATCTCCCGAGGATCCCTTTTTACTAAAATAAAAATCGACGGATCAGATTATAAATTATAACGAATTTTGGGGAATTTATAACCTGAAAAACTCTTTATTTATTTGATTTTTTATTTTTGTTAAATTTAGTAAAGTAAAATGAAAAAATGAAAGTTATAAGTATAAAACAAGAAAAAAGATAATAAAAGAAGAATAACATATCATATATATTTCATGTAGAAATATGAATAAATCATTTAGTTAGTTCTACACTCTTTGCACTTTATTATATATATATACTCACTTAGATATACTTAGTATATTTATAAACGAATTTTAATGATTATAAGAAATATTTCTAATAACTAATAATATTAATAATCTAATAACTAATAATATTAATAATATAGTAACTAATTATAGTAACTAATAATAGAATAAAATAATTAATATATTATTAATAAAATAATTAATATATTATTAATATATTAATATATAATAAATATATAATATATTAAATATAATATATTAATATAAATTAAAATATATTAATATAATTAAATATTTAAAAATTAATATAATATAAAAATCAAAATGAATATAATATAATTCATATAATTTCAATTTAATATTTTAATATAATTAAAATAATATAATAATATTAAATAAAATAATTTAAATAAAATAATTTAAATAAAATAATATTATAAAATAATATTAAATTATTAAATAACAATATTAAATAAAATAATATTAAATAATATATAATTAAAATTAAAAAAAAAAATATATATAAAATTATATTAATTAATATAATTAAAATAATATATAATAATATATAATATATAATAAAATTAATAATATATAATAAAATAATAATATATAATAAAATAATATATAATATAATAAAATAATAATATATAATAAAATAATATATAATTAAAATGAAATATTAAATAAAAAAAGAAATATAAATTAAATTAATAAATTATTTAATAAATTATAAAATCAATTATATAAATTATTTAATAAATTATAAAATCAATTATATAAATTATATATAAATTATAATTATTAAATTAATAAATAATTTATATTAATAAAATATTAATAAAAAAATATTAATAAAAGAATAGAATTAAAATAATAATTAAAATATTAAAATAAAAGAATAGAATTAAAATGGAATATAATTCAAAAATTAATATATTAAATAGTAATAAATAGTAATAATAAATAGTAAATAGAATAATAAAATGAAATAAAAAATAACAGGTACAAATACAAATATCAAATCGAGGTACCCATTCTATGACAATTCTCAACAACTTACCCCCCATTTTTGTGCCTTTAGTAGGCTTAGTATTTCCGGCAATGACGATGGCTTCTTTATCTCTTCATGTTCAAAAAAACAAGATTTTTTAGATCCGATTAGGTCTGATAGGGGTAGATTTCATTTATTTATTTATTTTTTCAAGACTTAGACTTGGATCATAATACAGATATCTATTTAGTTTAGTATAATATGATATAACATGCAGACAGCTCCCCGAAAATATAAATGAAAATGAAAGGGTTTTTATGCAGGCGTAAATATGATCTAGATCTATAAGTAACTAGATCTATAAGTAACTAGGCTATTTGAAAATAAATCGAGACTGTGGCGGATACCTGAAAGAAATGCAAAGCTGATATTTTTATATATGTGCAGATATGGGATTATATGAGGAGGCTGGGCTCTCTTTTTTTTAATCTAACGAATTCGACAAATTCCTCCTAAAGATTCACATCAGAATAATGCGAGTTGGTGAAAGTTACTTCGAAAAAAAAAAAAGAAAGTCAAATTCATTTGGGCGAGTTTCCCACTTCAAATAAAAAGCAACTGAATCTAGTATGAGTTGGCGATCAGAACGTATATGGATAGAACTTATAGTGGGGTCTCGAAAAACAAGTAATTTCTGCTGGGCCTTTATACTTTTTTTAGGTTCATTGGGATTTTTTTTGGTTGGAATTTCCAGTTATCTTGGCAGAAATTTGATATCTTTATTTCCGTCTCAGCAAATCATTTTTTTTCCACAAGGAATCGTGATGTCTTTCTATGGGATTGCAGGTCTATTTATTAGTTCGTATTTGTGGTCCACAATTTTTTGGAATGTAGGTAGTGGTTATGATCGATTCGATAGAAAAGAAGAAATAGTGTGTATTTTTCGCTGGGGATTTCCTGGAAAAAATCGTCGCATCTTACTCCGATTCCTTATGAAAGATATTCAGTCTATTAGAATAGAAGTTAAAGAGGGTATTTATGCTCGGTGTGTCCTTTATATGGAAATCAGAGGCCGGGGGTCCATTCCTTTGACTCGTACTGATGAGAATTTGACTCCACGAGAGATTGAGCAAAAAGTAGCGGAATTGGCCTATTTTTTGCGTGTACCAATTGAAGTATTTTGAAATGAGCTGAATAATGAATAATGAACATTTTCTTAGCAGGAGCGAAAAAACCCAAGAGTCTTCCTTTTTCGAAATATTTGTTTTGTTGATAGAACGGAATTCTTTCATCTAGAAATCTGAATTTGAGCAATTGATATACCTAGAAACAATGTTTTTTTTTTTATTTTTTCAAAAGTCAAGGACTAACCACTAACTCACAAATAAAAAACGGGGAATAGATTCATAAGTCCGAAGCCGCCGTAATAGAACTTATGTTTAATAAAAACATTAGATCATATAGAATCGATAACCGAGGTGGGTTCATTAAAAATTCACAGACGAAAAAATGAAAAAAAAAAATTTATTCCCCTTCTATATCTTACATCTATAGTTTTTTTGCCCTGGTGGATCTCTTTTTTATTTAATAAAAGTTTGGAATCGTGGGTTATTAATTGGTGTAATACTAGTAAATCCGAAACTTTTTTAAATGATATCCAAGAAAAAGGTATTCTAGAAAAATTCATAGAATTTGAGGAACTCGTTCGCTTGGACGAAATGATAAAGGAATATCCGGAAACACATCTACAAGAGTTTCGTATCGGAATCCACAAAGAAACGATCCAATTGATCAAGATGCACAATGAGAATCATATCCATACGATTTTTCACTTCTCGGCAAATATAATCTGTTTCGTTATTCTAAGTGGTTATTCTATTTTAAGTAATGAAGAACTTATTCTTTTTAATTCTTGGGTTCAAGAATTCCTATATAACCTAAGCGACACAATAAAAGCTTTTTCCATTCTTTTATTAACCGATTTATGTATAGGATTCCATTCACCCCACGGCTGGGAACTAATGATTGGCTCTGTCTACAAAGATTTTGGGTTTGCTCATAAAGATCAAATTATATTTGGCCTTGTTTCCACTTTTCCAGTCATCCTTGATACAATTTTTAAATATTGGATTTTCCGTTATTTAAATCGCATATCTCCGTCACTTGTAGTGATTTATCATTCAATGAATGACTGAAAAATGATCCATGAATCCAATTAGAATGTTTGTTATTTTGTACATAAGCAAAACATTCAAAATCTTACTATATAACTATATATAATATATATTTCTTTTTTCTATACATCCAAGGGATTCTATTTTCGACTATATTTTCTATTTTAGTAGTAAAAAAATTTCAGTAAATAGCAGTATCGTAGATAGGGAACTATACTAGCGACCTACCTAATTTTATTGTAGAAATTTTCAGGATCAATGATTGGACCATGCAAACTAGAAAGACTTTTTCTTGGATAAAGGGAGAGATTACTCGTTCCATTTACGTATCGCTCATGATATACAATAACTTGGGCATCCACTTCAAATGCATATCCCATTTTTGCACAGCAGGGTTATGAAAATCCACGCGAAGCAACCGGCCGTATTGTATGTGCCAATTGCCATTTAGCTAATAAACCCGTGGATATTGAAGTTCCACAAGCGGTACTTCCTGATACTGTATTTGAAGCAGTTGTTCGAATTCCTTATGATATGCAACTAAAACAGGTTCTTGCTAATGGAAAAAAGGGGACTTTGAATGTGGGGGCTGTTCTTATTTTACCCGAGGGGTTTGAATTAGCCTCCCTTAATCGTATTTCGCCCGAGATGAAAGAAAAGATGGGAAATCTGTCTTTTCAGAGTTATCGCCCCACAAAAAAAAATATTCTTGTGATAGGTCCTGTGCCTGGTCAGAAATATAGTGAAATTACCTTTCCTATTCTTTCTCCGGACCCCGCTACTAAAAAAGATGTTCACTTTTTAAAATATCCCATATATGTAGGCGGAAACAGGGGAAGGGGTCAGATTTATCCCGACGGGAGCAAGAGTAACAATACGGTTTATAATGCTACAGCAGCAGGTATAGTAAGCAAGATCATACGAAAAGAAAAAGGGGGGTACGAAATAACCATAACGGATGCGTCAGAGGGACGGCAAGTAATTGATATTATACCTCCAGGACCAGAACTTCTTGTTTCAGAAGGCGAATCCATCAAACTTGATCAACCATTAACGAGTAATCCTAATGTGGGTGGATTTGGTCAGGGGGATTCAGAGATAGTACTTCAAGACCCATTACGTGTCCAAGGCCTTTTGTTCTTCTTGGCATTGGTTATTTTGGCACAAATCTTTTTGGTTCTTAAAAAGAAACAGTTTGAGAAGGTTCAATTGTCCGAAATGAATTTCTAGATCTGTAAATTTATTAAATCAAGTTCTTAAAACGAATAAAAGTTGGTAATTATATATGATATATGATAAAAAAATGGAAAACAGAGCTTTTTCCATTTTTTTATACCTGATTTTGGGAATTATTTGTACCGCATTTCTAGTCATAATATGTCTATTGGTAAGAAGACTATTTGACTTTATCCCCTCTTTCTTTTGTGTTTTTTTAATCTAATTTTTTTGAATCTAAATATAAATAAAATTGGAGCGGTGTGATTATCTTATTATTGTCAGATTTAACTGTGATAGAGTGGATCAATAGCTTTTTTTCTATTCTAATAGAATCAAATTTAACTAGATACTAAGCAAGCATAAGATAAGTAAGCGGAAAAGCAAAGGCTAAATGAGGGAGAACAAAGGATTCTAGGAAGTATTATTTTATTCGTCTTCCTAGTCTTCGACACAAGAAAAGGAATTTTTCACATCCCTTTCTTGTGTCCAAATAATAATGATTCTTGATCCTATTCCTCATTTATACTTTTTCTAGGTTTATCATAACTTCCTTTTCCATTTTTTACGTAAAAAACAGGTAGTGAACAAGCAAAAAAAGAAAGGGAAATTTTTTGAGCAAATAGAACTTCTTCAATGAACTTAAAAAAAGCAATTTCAACCTTTTGATAAAATAAATAGAATAAGGTTCTATTAGTATAGAAAAATTGGTATGATATGGGACCGACAGAAATCTAGAAAATATATATTATGCCGTCTAGGAAAAAGAAATCGAATAATTCCTCTTATAACTTTGAAAGTATTGATAAATACTATCGAGGAACAAATGTTCTAAATTAATTAATGGAGTTACTTTTTCAAAAGCACGATCCAGAAAAAAGTGTAATAGAACTTTTGGAAATATTTGAAATATTCAAAAAAGGCAATCTATTTTGTCACTTATATGAATAAGGTATTAGGACTATTAAGAACTCAACGGACCCCCTCGAATCAGACAGAGAAAGAAGAGTGTCCGTTGAGTTCTTACGCTTTCATGTCTACAACTCAGTTCACCCGATTACTTACTACTTACAGGGATGAACCCAATCCGGAATATGAACCATAAAAGAAAATACCTATTAAACCAATCACAAGAATACCAGTTACAGTACCTATTATCCAAAGAGGAATTCTTCCAGTAGTATCGGCCATTTATCTCACTTCCCTCCACATTTAATCAAGTGGTCATGCTAAAGACATAAACAGTCATAGATAATTATTAGATGATATCCTTCCGATGGGATAAGAGAATTCCTATTCTTATTTATTATTCTACTATTTTTTTTTTCTTCTATTAATTGAAGAAATAATTCGAAAATAAAACAGCAAGTACAAAAATGAGTAATAACCCCCAGTAGAGACTGGTACGATTCAATTCAACATTTTGTTCGTTCGGGTTTGATTGTGTCATAGTTTTATAATTAATTGGGATTAGATTTATCGTTGGATGAACTGCATTGCTGATATTGACCCCAAAAAAAAAACGGTAGGTACAGCTAGTCCGTGAACAGCCAACCATCTTACTGTAAAAATTGGATAGGTTCGATCTATGGTCATTGGGCCTCCTAAAAAGATTTACTAAATTCATCGAGTTGTTCCAAAGGATCAAAACGGCCAGTTATTAATGGAATTCCTTGGCGGCTCTCTGTAAAATATTCATTTGGACGAGGGCTTCCAAATACATCGTAAGCTAAACCCGTGCTGACGAATAACCAACCCGCAATGAATAGGGAAGGTATAGTAATGCTATGAATAACCCAATATCGAATACTGGTGATAATATCAGCAAAAGAACGTTCTCCTGTGCTTCCAGACATACTGAGCTCCACATATTCTTGTACAATCAAAAAGGATCGAGTCTGTAAAAGATGAGATCAGTAAGGGCAATTTCACTGAAATTGAATCTTTGTGAGATCGTCAATATTGTACCAAAGGCTTCTTTAAAGTATACCGAATCAGTATAGCTATCCTTCTTCTGACGCAGCAACGCAACTTCAATTAGTATCGAAACGAAGCAGTATCGAAATGAAGTCGTAGATAATCTCTTTCTTCTTTTCTTTTTCTTGTTGCTGTAGAACTTTGTACCATAAAATAAGATCGGGTAAAATGCGAATTCAACGAGTTACAATAATAATTCATGGAGGAGATTATCATATTTCCGCAATTCAATTAGATGTGAATAGATGTGAAATCAAAAACTTGTGTGGTTATAGAAGAAGAGTTTTTTGTTAGAATCTCCCCTTTTTTCATTTTTTAAGGAATTGCTTAGTCATCCAGTAAATTAACAAGTACCAATAGTAGAAAATATTTGATGAAATAAGGAGAACAAGGAAAAAATAATTGTAATAATCAATATTCGTGATGCACGTATTTGTATTCGTGTATTAAATTAAATCTAAAAGAAAAGGTCTTTCTTGACACTTAACTACAAAGAAAGAGGTGTTTTTTCCTTTTACCTTTTAATTTAATATTATTTAATTTAATATTATTTAATATTAATATAAATTGAATAGAATATGATATTAATATAAATTGAATAGAATATGGAACGAAAAAATAGAAAATCTAGAAAAGAAAAGGATAATTGGAATTACTAGTCTTAGAATCCAGTTGTACAAAAAAAAAAAAGAAAGATTTTCTTTTTTGAGTGATCTGATCGTGCAATACTTTTTTCTTCTTATTTGATTTTTTATATTTTATTTTTATTGGAGATATTATGTGAACGAATCAACTAATAAATCTAATAAGTTAAATTCGAATTTAAAATGAAAATATAAAAAAAAAGTAAAAAGTAAAGGGTATTATAAAGATAAAGAAAAATAGAGAGTCGTTTTTCATTTTAAAATGTAAAAAATGCTACAAATTCGATATAGTTTTTTTAATTACCTTTTATTATAATTTTATATATAATTATTATTATTCTAAATTATTATTCTAATTTTCTATTTTAATTATTTATTATTATTTAATTATTTATTATTAATTAATTTAATTAATTATTTATTATTAATTAATTAAATTAATTATTAAATTAATTATATATTTAATTATATATTTAATATATTAATTATATATTTAATATATTTATATATATTTAATATATTTATATATATTAAATATATTTATTATTATATATTATATTAATTAATTTATTATATTATTATATTAATTATTAAATTAATTATTAGAATTAATTATTAATAATTAATTATTATATTAATATTATTATTATTATAAATATTTAATTATTTAATTATATAAATATTTATATTTATATTATTATTATTAATTATTAATTATATTATTATTAATTAATTATATTATTATTAATTATTAATTATATAAATATTTATATTTATATTTATTATTTATATTTATTCTTTAATATTTATTTAATATTAATTATTTATTTAAATTTATTTAATTGTTTTTTAATATTTATATTTATTATTTTTTATTATTTAATATTTATTTTATTATTTAATATTAGTTTTCTATTTTATTTCTCAAGAGTTGTCTAAGGAATCTCTCAATTCGGAATTAAGAATTAAGAGAATATAAGCGGATGTCATAGATTCATAGATGATAAATTGATTTCTTTTTTTTTTTTATTTTTTTTACCTATATCGCTCTATTTTATTAGTGCTGTGTATAATCTATAATGATAATGATTGATAAATAAAAAGAAATAAAAAATTCCCAATTGAACAACTTAGGAAAGTGCTTTTGCTTTACAAGTATATGTATAAAAAAGTTTATTTAGCTCCTTTATGCCTACTATAACTAGTTATTTCGGGTTTCTACTAGTGGCTTTAACTATAACCTCGGTTCTATTTATTGGTCTGAGCAAGATACGACTTATTTGAAATAAATTGAATGAACAATTTATAAAAAGAAAAAGAAAAGAAAATTTTTTTACAGTATTCCATCTATTCTTTAACTGTGTTAATTTCCAATTCTTGCTTATTGAGATTTATGGACGATATGTATTAATATTTAAGGATAGATATTACCTTCTCTTTTTCCCCTTTTTCATTTTTCAAATAAATTGAAATGATTGAAGTTTTTCTATTTGGAATTGTCTTAGGTCTAATTCCTATTACTTTGGCCGGATTATTCGTAACTGCATATTTACAATACAGACGTGGTGATCAGTTGGATCTTTAATTAATTAACGCCTTGTTTTTTTGACCTCCTCCTTTCTTTAATCCGCAGGAGGTCAAATTCAGATTGCTTTTTTATTTTTTCCGTATAAATTTGAACCTAACAAAACAAGAACAGAATCACGCTCTGTAGGATTTGAACCTACGACATTAGGTTTTGGAGACCTACGTTCTACCGAACTGAACTAAGAGCGCTTTCTTATCCCAATCACAAAAAAAGCAGACTGTAAGTAAAAAGATTCTTTTTTTAACTACTCCAATATATCTTGAATGCCTATACTATCATATATAATATGATAAAACTATCACATATTATATATGATAAAAACGAAAGGTTAGGTATGGCCAAGTTTAATTGATCTCAATTGAGCCCCCTCGTTATTACTCAGAGACGAAGTAATAGGTAGGGATGACAGGATTTGAACCCGTGACATTTTGTACCCAAAACAAACGCGCTACCAAGCTGCGCTACATCCCTTTCAACATCCCTTTCAATTGGTTTACAATGTTATTGTAAAGAATACCCATTTTGTTTTCCACATACTTATTTCATTTTCTCCATTGATATACATTGCCATTTTTTCTTTTTGATCTCATATCATATATTATATTCATATTAGATTCATATATTATATGATAATAATGAAAATATCGCTTTATTATATCTTAATATAATGGTAAACTTACGTAATAATAATCTTACGTAAATTTCGTGAATACTCGGGAAAAGGGACATATTTTATTTTTTTAAGAAAAGGAAAATCTTATCTAGCAAATTGTTGTACATTTTAGTTTGAATTAGAGATTCCGCTTACAAAACAAATGCAAGCGTCCTTTAACTACATATACGTCTGATTATATCTGTATAATTATATCTGTATAATCATTATATATTACAAAAAATAAACATTATTTATTACAAAAAAATAAAGAATACAATGAGGGAGGATTTTAAATGCGAGATCTAAAAACATATCTATCTGTGGCGCCGGTAATAAGTACTCTATGGTTTGCGTCTTTAGCAGGTCTATTGATCGAGATCAATCGTTTTTTCCCGGATGCGCTGACATTCCCCTTTTTTTCATTTTAGTTATCAACGTGCGGGGGTGAAGAAGATTATAGATCCAATTTAATATCTGTGCCTACTACCCCCTCCTCTTTTTTTTTATTAGAATAAGTTAGAAAAAAAAAGAATAAAAGCAGATTCAATCACAGCAAAACTTGGAATTCGGGACCCCAGCTTCAAGTAAAGTAAGTTAACTTCAATTAAATTAAGAGAAGGGAAGTATAAATTTGATTAGTGCAACAGTATTATACAAGATGCTTAAATGAAATATTGTACTGTGATTCTAATTTAAACTTATAATCTAAATATAATTTAGAATCTTTGTATTACTTATTATTTTTGTATTACTTACTATTACTTACTATATTAGTATATTAGTTGCAATGAAATCTTTCAAAATTGGATTTCGAGTTAGCAACTTCTATTTTTTTTTTGTTCCTTTCCTCTTCACTTCAGATCGGAAAATGGAAGAGTTGAGTGAATAAAAAACCCCACGGAGGTTCATGGCCAAGGGTAAAGATATCCGAGTAAGGGTTATTTTAGAATGTACCGGTTGTGTTCGAAACAGTGTTAATAAAAAATCAACAGGCATTTCCAGATATATTACTCAAAAGAATCGACATAATACGCCTAGTCGATTGGAATTGAGAAAATTCTGTCCCTATTGTTACAAACATACAATTCACGGAGAGATCAAGAAATAGATGGAGCCGATCGCCTACGTGTTACCTTTACAAGTACATGAAAAATGACATAAATGACATATTAATACATATTAATATAGAATATGTTATGTTAATATATTGTTAATATATATTAAATATTGAAATATATTAATGAAATTAGAATTATATATTAATTATTAATCATAAATATTAATCATAAATTTATATTATATTAATTTATATTATATTAATTATATATTAATTATATAATTATATATTAATTATAAATTATATATTAAATTATATATTATTAATAATTATATATTATTAATATAATATTTAATAAAAATAATATAATATTATAATATAATATTTAAATAAATATAATATTTAAATAATATATTTAAATATTAATAAATAATATAAATAATTTTAATAATATAAAATATTAAAAATATATAATATAAAATCAATAAATATAAAATTAATAAAATAATAATATATAATAATTAAATATAAAACAAACAAGCAAAATCCTATTTCTTAATTCTAAATCATTTTTGATCCAATTGAACGAAATAGGTTGAACGAAATAGGCTTTTCGAAATAAAGAATAAACAAACCATGGATAAATCCAAACGGCTTTTTCTTAAGTCCAAGCGATCTTTTCGTAGGCGTTTGCCCCCGATCCAATCGGGGGATCGAATTGATTATAGAAACATGAGTTTAATTAGTCGATTTATTAGTGAACAAGGAAAAATATTATCTAGACGGGTGAATAGATTGAGTTTAAAACAACAAAGATTAGTTACTATTGCTATAAAACAAGCTCGTATTTTATCTTCGTTACCTTTTCTTAATAACGAAAAACAATTTGAAAAAAAAAGCGAATTGGTCACTATAACTACTGATCTTAGAACCAGAAAAAAGAGGGCTGCTTATTCCTCAATTGAATCAAAAGTCAATAAACCTAGATTAATGTTTTGTTCAAAAAATCCGAAAATCCAAATTTGAGTGTCGTGTCGTAAGAAAAAAACGAATTGGGGAAGAAGAAATTTTTTTTATTGAACGTTTTTGCTCAGTTTGACTAATTTCCTTGATGATATTATGATCATATCATATTTTATCATACTAATTTCTATTCTACCCTCCCGGAATTCATTCTTCAGGGAATTCCATGTAAAAGATTTCATGGATTTTTTCCAATTTCCTTATTTTATAATGTCATTGGAAATCATATAAAGGCAATTCCTATTTAATATAGCAATTTGTGCAAGTATTTTACGATTTAGAAGCAACTGTCTCTTGTACAGATTATTTATTAATCTACTATAACTATAGGATACCATATTCCCGCGAATTACTGCATTTATCCGAATGACCCACAAACGGCGAAAATTTCTTTTTTGCCTACCTCTATCCTGATGAGCCGAACCCAAAGCTCTTATTTTTTGTTGAATAATAGTTCGAGTAAGTCTTGAATGAGCCCCGCGAAAGCTTGATGCGAGTAAACGAATTTTTGTTCGACGCCTCCGAGCTATATATCCTCGTCTAATTCTGGTCATTGAATAAAATAAGCAAAACTTTGATAAATAACTAATTGATTTCCTTTCTTTCAGTTATTCTTTTCCCCTTTCTATAATAACAAAACGGATTTTTCCAATGTATAAAATAATAATTCCAACGGCTTTTGCTACTATAACCTTCCCAACCACGATTTTTCTTTTTTTCGAGGTATTTTACCCCGAAATAAGAAACTTTATTGATACTAGGTATCAAACAAAAATAAAAAAAAAAAGTATAGTAAATTAAAATAGAGAAATAGATAAATAAAGTATAAAAATAATAGAAATAGATAAATTAAATATAGAAATAGAGAAATAAATAGTGGGTTCCATCGTTTCTATGGTTATTTCTTAAATCTTAAACGGGTGGGGTCTTCTCTATACACCGGAGCCCCTCCTTTATTTAATCATTATTGAATCATTTAATCAATGCTATTGTTAACGTGTACAGTTTACACTTTTTGGCTCTACCTATGAATTATCCAGTAATAGGTCTTTCACAAGGAGATCTATCTATACAGTAACGGTATTTAATTATGAGGATTAGTTACTTAGTTGACCCTGTTAGTCTGTTCTTGCAAGAGTAGAGATATAATTTTTGTCCTTTTGATTTTGATTTAAATAAGATTTCTCCTGCTTAACGGATAATGCTTTGCTACCAATGGGAAATTCTTTCTCGTTTTAGTTTTAAATTGAAAATTGAGGTGATGGGATTTACACCAATGAAACCATAAATTTGATACACAATAGACGAATATGATAGATCTTTTTTTTAGATAATTTAGATAATGAAGGGGATTTTTCATTCTATCTTATTCATCCGTACTGATCATAGATAGTGGAAAAGTTTTCTTTTGTCCAAGTTCACGATCTGAACAAGTCGCACATACACCCTAGTACATGTTCCTCGTCGCTGAGGGCATCCCCCAAGAGCGGGGGATTTGGTGATATTTCTGATCGGCTGTCTTGTATTTCTAATAAGTTGTTTAACAGTTGGCATGTTGAATCGTATGCATAATGGGCTGGTTTAGATCGATCCTAACCGAATGATTATGAATTTTTTCTATATTAATATTTATTTTATTCGATTATTAAAAAATTAATAGAATATTAAATTCAAATTGAAAGTACAGTAAGAAAAAAATCTCCAATCGCGATTTACGTGAAATTTCTGTTATTTCTTATGCAACTGCTACAAGATCAACAATTCCATGAGCTTGGGCTTCTGCTGCTGACATAAAAACATCTCTTTCCATGTCTTCGGATACAACCCATAAGGGTTTTCCCGTTCTTTGCGCATAAATCCTTGTGAGGATTTCGCGCAGTTTCAGTAGTTCTTCTGCTTCCAGGACAAATTCTCCTATTTGTGCCTCATAAAAACCGGCAATAGGTTGATGAATCATTACCCTGATGATATAAGAAAAAAATGGCTATTCTATCTCGCATAATAAGGTGACGAGAAGAGATAAAGAATAATAAGAAAAAAAAAAAAGATAGAATTGAACAACCGTACAGGCATTGTTTGTGCATTGCATACGGCTCCAGAATGGAATTCACTTTTACTTACCCCTTCCTTTATTGATATTGAAGAAAAATATAGAGTTTATTTGGCTTAAATCAACAAATGATCCAAAAACCACCCTTTCCTTGTCTTTGTAAAAGTGAAAAAAACAAAACAAAAATACTATGGTGGTCCCGTTGCTTTATTTCATCAATGATTTAGCAATCCCAAAGTTTTTTTTTATTTCAAAAATACAACCCTTTTTTGGACTCTGTTATTTTTATAACATAAATAATGTTAAGAGCCCTTCGGTGCGACAACAAAAAAGTTTGTGATGCTTAAATAAAAAAAAATAGGCCCCCTGATAGAATAAAATCAGAAATGCCCTTAATATCTCATACTACTCTTTCGATACATAATCTAATGTTTTTAAAAAAAATTCTTATATCTATATCGAATTCGAAATGCCATGCTATTATTACTTAAATATTTATATACTTAATATTTATATTTTATTTCTTAATATTTATATTTCAATATTTCATATGGCGAAGGCATAGTTTTCTTTTTTCTTTCAAATAAAAACCCATTGGCGCCAAGCATGCGGGAATGCTAAACGTTTGGTAATTTTTCCTCCGACTAGGATAAAGGACCCCATTGAAGCAGCTAATCCCATGCACACTGTTTGTACATCTGGTCGCACAAATTGCATAGTATCATAAATAGCTATTCCGGGTATTACCCATCCGCCGGGAGAGTTTATAAACAAATACAAATCTTTGGTCTCGCTCTCGATACTAAGATATACCATAAGACCAATAAGTTGATTCGAGATCTCGCTATCAACATCTTGACCTAAAAAAAGTAATCTTTCTCGATAAAGTCGGTTGATTAGGATAAAATTCTATCCTATAGGAACCGTACGTGCACCTTTTGATGCATACAGTTCAACAAAAATCGCGAAAATAAAATAAAATAAAGAATCAATGTGTAGATTCGAACCTTCCTTTTTTTGATAGTAAGTACTTTTTAACTTAACTCTTTTTTTTTTTTTTTCTGATGAAATGAAAGGGATTTTCTTCCAGTTTTCAAGAAAGATAAGTTTTAACCCTATAAAAAAATTATGAAACTTATCAAACAAACTTATCATTGATGTATTTTTTCATCGAGATTCAATTCAAATCACGATGGCATTCTCTTGTTCCCGAATGGGCTTCTTCAATTCTTTTAGGTTTGTGCTCTACTCCGAGTAAGGATTTGCCCGATTTTTATTTGCACATATAGAGCAAATGCCCCAATACCGCGTTTTTTCTTTTTTTTTTAATTCATTTCACACCTTCTGTCAAATATTTGACATATTCGTTATTATATTATTATTATTTGATTGAGTCTGATTAGCAGTTTGAAATTCTCTCTACTTCATAAATAGAATATGATACAAGTAGTAATCATAATGGATATATTACCAATTGGGTTCTTCTAAACGGAGCCTGGATACTTCATTTTTTTGGTCCAAACAAGCCAACCATAAATTATTCTAATTGATAAAATATTAATCTGAGTATCTCAAAAGTATAGATCTAATTGGATTTCATTGCACTTCACGCTCCAAATTTTGGATGATTTAAGCAATCTTTCTTGGGCGAAACAGAGGATATCTCAATCGGGGGAGAGAACGGGGGAATCCCGTATGACCCAATATATCTGACAAGTCGCACTATACGTCAATCCAAATGGAATCGTCTTCACCAGGATTTCGAAAAGGAACTTTTGGAACACCAATAGGCATTCAATGAAAGAAAAAAATTAAGTACTCTATTTCACTTTGATGTGAAAACGTAACAATGAATTTATTGTCTTAATAATATAATAGCCTTTAGAATATTTTATGCATGGATTCGATAAGTTTAGATTTATATAAAAAAAAAAAAAAAAAATAAAGGAAGACAAAACGAATAGAGTCCAATTCTTACGAATAGGTACTGTGAATGATGAAAAACTCTCTATGCATTCGCTCATATAAAACGGAGTCAACCCCCCATTGCGTATTGGTACTTATCGGATATAGAATAGATCTGATTCTCTTTTCTTTGTTTCTACAAACGGAATTGTTACATTATTACTAAAAAAAAAAGAATAGAAAAAATATTAATTCTTTCTCCGAGATAATCCACTTAAACTTAAAAATAAAAAAGGGAGATCCATAACATAGTTTTTCCAGTGCAATAAAGTTACATAGTGTCTATTTTTCGTTAATAAAGGGGTATTTCCATGGGTTTGCCTTGGTATCGTGTTCATACCGTCGTATTAAATGATCCCGGTCGTTTGCTGTCTGTCCATATAATGCATACAGCTTTAGTTGCTGGTTGGGCCGGTTCGATGGCTCTTTATGAATTAGCAGTTTTTGATCCCTCTGACCCCGTTCTCGATCCAATGTGGAGACAAGGTATGTTCGTTATACCCTTCATGACTCGTTTAGGAATAACCAATTCATGGGGTGGCTGGAGTATCACCGGAGGAACTATAACGAATCCAGGTATTTGGAGTTATGAAGGCGTGGCTGGGGCACATATTGTGTTTTCTGGCTTGTGCTTCTTGGCAGCTATTTGGCATTGGGTGTATTGGGATCTAGAAATATTTTGCGATGAACGTACAGGAAAACCTTCTTTGGATTTGCCCAAGATCTTTGGAATTCATTTATTTCTCTCAGGGGTGGCTTGCTTTGGGTTTGGCGCTTTTCATGTAACCGGGTTGTATGGTCCTGGAATATGGGTGTCCGATCCTTATGGCCTAACTGGAAAGGTACAACCTGTAAGTCCAGCATGGGGTGTGGAGGGTTTTGATCCTTTTGTTCCGGGAGGAATAGCCTCTCATCATATTGCAGCGGGCACGTTGGGTATATTAGCGGGCCTATTCCATCTTAGTGTGCGTCCACCTCAACGTTTATACAAAGGATTACGTATGGGAAATATTGAAACTGTCCTTTCCAGTAGTATCGCTGCTGTCTTTTTTGCAGCTTTTGTTGTTGCTGGAACTATGTGGTATGGTTCAGCAACTACTCCGATTGAATTATTCGGTCCCACTCGTTATCAATGGGATCAAGGATACTTCCAGCAAGAAATATATCGAAGAGTTAGTGCTGGGCTGGCCGAAAATCAAAGTTTATCCGAAGCTTGGTCTAAAATTCCCGAAAAATTAGCTTTTTATGATTATATCGGCAATAATCCGGCAAAAGGTGGATTGTTCAGAGCGGGCTCAATGGACAACGGAGATGGAATAGCTGTTGGGTGGTTAGGGCATCCTATCTTTCGAGATAAAGAGGGGCGTGAACTTTTTGTACGTCGTATGCCTACTTTTTTTGAAACATTTCCGGTTGTTTTGGTAGACGGAGATGGAATTGTTAGAGCTGATGTTCCTTTTCGAAGGGCAGAGTCAAAGTATAGTGTCGAACAAGTAGGCGTAACCGTTGAGTTCTATGGCGGCGAACTAAATGGAGTCAGTTATAGTGATCCCGCTGCTGTGAAAAAATATGCTAGACGCGCTCAATTGGGGGAAGTTTTTGAATTAGATCGTGCTACTTTGAAATCCGATGGCGTTTTTCGTAGCAGTCCAAGGGGTTGGTTTACTTTTGGACATGCTTCGTTTGCTCTGCTCTTTTTCTTCGGACACATTTGGCATGGTGCTCGAACTTTGTTCAGAGACGTTTTTGCTGGTATTGATCCGGATTTAGACGTTCAAGTGGAATTTGGAGCATTCCAAAAAATTGGAGATCCAACTACAAGAAGACAGGCAGTCTGATACAATATTTGATATCTCTTACTTTTCACCTCTATTCTATTTTATTTTTGAAATTTGACTATAGGGTACTGAAGATATCTGAATTTCAATTGCCGTCGTTTCTTTGAATCTTGTTCTTTTTTTATCCGGGAGACGACCCCCAATAAATAGGTATGGAAGCTATAATTGTAAACCACAATTGAATTTGAATTTATGGAAGCATTGGTTTATACATTCCTTTTAGTCTCAACTTTAGGAATCCTTTTTTTTCGCTATCTTTTTTCGGGAACCACCTAAAGTTCCAACTAAAAAGATAAAATGACTTTTCGTTATCTTAATTGAAGTAAAGAGCCTCCCAATATTGGGAGGCTCTTTACTTCAACTAGTCCCCATGTTCTTCGAATGGATCTCTTAGTTGTTGAGAGGGTTGCCCAAAAGCAGTATATAAGGCATACCCAGTAAAACTTACAAGTAAACCAGATATAAAGATGGCGACTAGGGTTGCTGTTTCCATTATTATATAATTTCAAGACCGCGATGGATCTATGATAAGATTATTTATTTACAACGGAATGGTATACAAAGTCAACAAATCTCAATTAATACAAATAGGATTTATGGCTACACAAAGCGTGGAGGGTAGTTCCAGATCTGGTCCAAGGCGAACTGTTGTAGGAGATTTATTGAAACCATTGAATTCAGAATATGGTAAAGTAGCTCCTGGGTGGGGAACTACCCCTTTGATGGGTGTCGCAATGGCTCTATTTGCGGTATTCCTATCTATTATTTTGGAGATTTATAATTCTTCCGTTTTACTAGACGGAATCTCAATGAATTAGATTTACAAGAACCGCTAAGTCCTAGTTTTTCAATACAAAACGAAGCATTTTGGTCTCGGATTTTTTATTCTATTTTGGTAGTTCGATCGTGAAATTTCTTTCTTTCTGTATTTCTGGAATTATGAGTGTGCGACTTGTTATAATTGATCCTATTGATAGTACAGAGAGTGGGCCTGTCGTCTTGATAGAGATGATTTTTTACCCCGTCAGGTATTTTTTTTAATATCTGGAGCACGGAATATATGAAATAGATTATGCAGTGAAATAGATTATGCAGTATTAGAACTATGATTCATACTTAATATTCAGATCCCGTGACCGGATTTCCAAAAATTTCAAAGAATTAGATAGAAGGTATAAATTGAAAGATTTTTCTTCCTCTTTATCTATGTTTGATCAAAGGACAAACCCTTCTTTGACTTTTTACTCATTATATTTATTCAGTGAATAAGTGATGATACAATGGTTCTTACTCGGGGAATCTTTGGATTTAGTTTGAAGTTTTTATTAAATCATCGCGGTTCTAATATGAATCTGCGGTTTCAATCGATTTATAGGATCTTAACAAGAAAATTCCTATCAATAATAACGAAAACGACAGTAAGGTTGCATTACATACAAAAAAAATACGAAAAAAATGGGGAAGGAAATAGAAGATTCAAGAGGCCTGTAACAATCAACACCAAGAGATGAATGAGCCGACTTGATATTTTGGCATTATAACCACAAAGAAGAGAAGAAAGAAGAGAAGAGTTTTCGGATTTTTCTTTTTTCGTATTGGCATCTTCAGAGAAAACTGTTGAATCATAGGATTGGGACGTTTCTATTCTATTACACATATCCGTTTCAACTAGTATTGGGGTGGTTTTGTTTGAGCCGTACAAGATGAAATTCTCATATACGGTTCTCGGGGGGGGGGGTCCTTCTGGTTTACCTATCTCAATAAAGTCTATGATTGGTTCGAAGAACGTCTCGAGATTCAGGCGATTGCAGATGATATAACTAGTAAATATGTTCCTCCCCATGTCAACATATTTTATTGTTTAGGAGGAATTACACTTACTTGTTTTTTAGTACAAGTAGCTACGGGGTTTGCTATGACTTTTTACTACCGTCCGACCGTTACTGAGGCTTTTGCTTCGGTTCAATACATAATGACTGAGGCTAACTTTGGTTGGTTAATCCGATCAGTTCATCGATGGTCGGCAAGTATGATGGTTTTAATGATGATCCTGCACGTATTTCGTGTGTATCTCACTGGTGGCTTTAAAAAACCCCGCGAATTGACTTGGGTTACTGGTGTGGTTCTTGCTGTATTGACCGCATCTTTTGGCGTAACTGGTTATTCCTTACCTTGGGACCAAATCGGTTATTGGGCAGTAAAAATTGTAACAGGCGTGCCGGAAGCGATTCCTGTAATAGGATCGCCTTTGGTAGAGTTATTACGTGGAAGTGCTAGTGTAGGACAATCCACTTTGACTCGTTTTTATAGTTTACACACTTTTGTATTACCTCTTCTTACTGCCGTATTTATGTTAATGCACTTTCCAATGATACGTAAGCAAGGGATTTCAGGCCCTTTATAGTATAGAGAATATAGATTATCATAGTATATAGTATAGAGAATATAGATTCTAAATATTTGTAATCAATCATTGATCGCTTGGGGGAGGAAAAATAGTATTTCATTGCTACAAATATGGATTATTGAAGAATAAGACATGTATTTGGATATTTCCCTTCAACTTCAAAAAAAGGTTTTTTATTTTACATGAATAGTTGAAGCGAATTCTCCTACGAAAAAAATGGATTATGGGAGTGTGTGACTTGAACTATTGATTTGGCCACGCAGATATATACCTTTATCCGCCACATTGAAATTAATAACCAAATGTGTCTTTGTTCCAACCACTGCGTAAGCCCCATACAGAGGATAGGCTGGTTCACTTGAAGAGAATCTTTTCTATGATCAGATCCAATCATGTTGTACACGAACGGGCTCCGTAAAACCCAGTAGCAGTAGAATAAGGAATATGGTAGAATCTATATTCTATTTTACCTATTTTATTTATATGTTTTATTTTATTTTATTTATATGTTTTATTTTTTATTTCTTTCGGTTATTTAATTGCTTAATACTTTTTGAATACTTTTATAGTATGGAAATGCAGTCATTTCCTCTGCATTGATTCGATTTATGATACTATCGGAGTGAAGTGAAATAAGGGATCTAAAGAATGACATAGGCTAAACTATATTAGTAACAAGTAAATCCTTTGTATGTAAAAAGTCTCGATATTTTTTAGAGATAAAGGCCAATTGAAAGGTCTGAGACGACCCAAAAAGCACTTGATCATGATCACCCTTTAGGCCTACTTGGGTATTGAGCATTTACCTGCAAGAATGAATTCCTTGCAATAGCTAATTAATTGCCAACTCTGGAAAAAGGAATCCAGTCAATTTTTTAGTACATAAAATCATTCATAAATGTTTAGCCACGGCTAACATATATATATATAGATTTTATATATATATATAGATTTTATAAGATCTATACATACAAGATTTTTTATATGGATCTGTTTGATTCGTTTGATTCTTGCTCGAGCCGTATGATGAAAAATTATCATGTCCGGTTCCTTCGGAGGATGGATTTATAAGAATTCACCTATCCCAATAACAAAAAAACCTGACTTGAATGATCCTGTATTAAGGGCTAAATTGGCTAAGGGAATGGGTCATAATTATTACGGAGAACCCGCATGGCCCAATGATCTTTTATATATTTTTCCGGTAGTAATTCTAGGTACTATTGCGTGTAATGTAGGATTAGCGGTTCTAGAACCATCAATGATTGGTGAACCTGCAGATCCATTTGCAACTCCTTTGGAAATATTGCCTGAATGGTATTTCTTTCCTGTATTTCAAATACTTCGTACAGTACCCAATAAGTTATTGGGTGTTCTTTTAATGGTTTCAGTACCTGCA
>CANTUR010001742.1:0-42448 GCA_947683625.1 Mallotus nudiflorus | reverse complement strand
ACACCGAAAATGCAAGAGGAGGTGGCCAGAGGAGGAGGAGGAGGCGGCCAGAGGAGGAGGAGGAGGCGACGGTGGCTCACTGTTACTGCTACGTTGTCAGGCTTCACTGGAGAAGAAGAGGAAGAAGAGAGGCGACGGAGGCAACAGAGAGTGGTGGTGGTTGTTAGACATCGGAGAGGCACACCGACAGGAAGAAGATCGGACGATGGCGCGGGGAAGAAGATGAATTACAGTAGGTTTAATTTGTTTCATTGTGTTTTTGGTTCGGTTTGAATGTATATATGTATATATTATTAATAAAACTTTATATGATAACTGTATATTATAATATTATTCTATATTAAATCATTTCTCACCACACAAATATAAATATCCCCCACACTTATATATAGATATATACATATATACACACCCCCCCCCCCCCCCACACACACATTATAATAAATTAATAATAATATTACTTTAGGTTAAATAATTCTCCACCACATATATTCATACACACACACATATATATTAACATATATATACTATAGGCGACGGGGTTTAGTGCCCGTTCAAGATTTTAGCAATCGCGATACTGTTTAGGCTTAGGGCCTTAGAGAACGCACTAACCATTGTCACAAAGACATGGCGTGGAGATGAGGAGTCGCCACCCAGGTTAATAACTGGGACAAATCGAAAAGGTGGTACTCGATTCTCTAAAGGAAAGATAGCACCACAACCAGGAGATTCTGGATACGGAATACTAACTTCTCTTAGTCTCATGTTCATTTAGAATAATTTTATAAATGATTATTCATCCTCTAATTACATGTAATTTTATTAAACCCTAATTAACATCCATCTAACCCAAAAGGCAACAAGTCAATAAAATTACAAGTAAAAATGCATTAAAAAGGCAATGTCCCTATGTCTAAACTATGTTAATTTTATTTTATAAGTTAGCTAATGCTACATATTTTATTTACAAGTGAAATAGACTAAAGGTAGGCCTACATTTTTATTAATTAATGAGTCTAGATCTATTTATTTTAGTCTGTCTAAGATATGGGCTTAAGTCTATTCAATTTTAAAGGAAATTAAATTAGTGGGCCTAAGTCTAACTTGGTTTTATTTTAAGTGAAATGTGGGCCTATGTCTATTTATTTTAAAAGAAATGAATTTAAGTGGGCTGAGCTAAGTCTAAACAAGTTTTTAATTAACTAAGTGAGCCTAAAATCTAATTGACCTAATAGGCCTAAAATGATTTTAATTATTTAAAGTCCTAAATGATTTTTAAGCCTATTTATTAAGTGGGTTAGACCTAAACGTGGGCTTGGGGCCCAAAAATATAAAAAAACATAGCAAAGTCAAATCAAAACACATTCACATATGATTTTAAAAAACCTAACTTAATTACATACAAACCCTAATTAACTAAATCTACCATTAATTTTAATTAATTTTTACCAATTGAACTTAATTACTAATTGATTTTAAATGCAGAAAATTAAATCTTTTACTATTCCCACTATTGGGGCTATTACAAATTACGTAAAAAATTAAAATAAACAATTATACACCCATGAATAATTATATAGAAACACATAAAGGTAAAATGAAAATTAAAACCCTAATATCTACTGGAAAATAGTACAGATTATTCCATGGCATTCCATGGCTCTCTGTTCATTTGAACACAAGTAGTATCCTCCTCAATCCACAATCGAGCATCAAAACAAAAAAACACAAAAAATTAGATTAGTAATGAAATCGAACAAGAAAATAATAACAAAATAAAATAAAAAATCATAAAAAGAGAATAGAAGAAAAAAAAGGGAATGTTGTGTATATGCTTTGAGATAGCCCCTCAAAAGGATTTTCACCATTGAAATTAAAGTATTGTTGATTCTGGACTGGGATTTGATTGCTTTTGAAAACACTGACAGTATCCAAAATTATGGTTTTTTATGCTCGCAGTCTCTCTTTTTTTTCTTTCATTTTTTAGTCTGTGTTTCTCTCGGTCTCTCCCTCTCTCTATGTAAAAAAGGCCCCTCCCAAAAAAGGTCCCCCATGCACATATGCAGGACTTTGATTTTTTGCAGAGTCTGCCTGCGTACTGACTTCCTCCTTTGGAGGAATTGACTATTTGATGATAGCGTTTATTTTTTATTTCAAAAACTTATGTGTTTAAAAACCTTATCAAATAATAATAAAGATCAAATTGAATTTTCAACCAATCAAAATATTGAAAAAATCGCTAAAAAATATGCGAAAAATTGAAAAAAATGGGATTTACGAGTCAGAATTGTGCAATGCCGATCGACATTGTGTAATGCCGATCGACATTACACTAATGCCTATCAATATTACACTAATGCCGATTGGCATTAAATGCCAACCTCTTTTTTTTTTACTTTTAAATGCCAAAACTCATCACATCGCATATATAATCTCATAAATGTATAATCTTTATACAAATCCAGTTTTACATAATACATCTCTTTAAAACAAATACATAAAATCCAATACTGTAAATTTACAGCTACTGCAGTGTCTAGATAAAATAAATAAGACTCAAGTAGACAATTTACATAAAGAACCGGGGCGGAAGAAATCCGGCGTATCGACCTGCTACTGAGGTCTGAGGAAGTTGACTCTCCTGAAAAATAGTCAACGGAGGGGAGTCAGACCTCACTGAGTGAATTACTATAGTATATATACATACACTCTAAGTGATAATGCATACAGTCAACAGTATAAGAGTAATATGTATATATACAGGCAAGTTCATACAGATGCAGAAAAATCATTTTATATATTTTGTCTGAAAATCAACTTTATGAAGGATCACATAGAACCCTAGAATATCGCAACCTCAGAAAAATAGTGTTAAACAACACTCTAGCCATACAGCTCACTGATTCCAAATATATCCACTTAATCCATATGGACAGTAGACTGGCCCCGAGACACTAAGTCAACCGAGCTCCAGCAGTCTGACTGCCAGTGTGATTGGCCCCGAGACCTTGGTCAACCGAGCTCCAGCAATCACACCCACAAACCACATCTCACACATCAATAATCATAATCAAATCAATATCCACATATAGTTAGTAATAAAGCCTAAATACTATAGGCGTACCGGTACGTACTCGGTCCTAGTGCTGCCCACTAGGTAGCACGTTCTATTGATATCCTTCATTCTTAAATATAAACATTCATTCATAAAAAAATAAATGATGCATGGATATAAATGAAATAGCAATATAAACCATATATATACCGGAAATATACCAAACATAAACCAGGTATATTTTGAGATATATACGTCAAATAAATCCAATCAAATCATGAATTAAACTAAAAATATATTTAAAAACATTTAAATATATTTTATTAGTAAAACATGTATATAATTTATTATATACCAAAAATATACGAAAAATATACTTGAATATAAATCATGTTATTTATGCATATTTAGTCAAAATAAAACATGCATTTCTAAATCATGCCGTCCTAAGCATATATATATAATATAGTAACTCACCTAATGCGCTCCACGAGACAGGTCCGACGGGCCTGGTCCACTAACCCTCGGTCTCGGCGCAACTAAACAAGAAATAATTACTCGACATCAGAATAACCCTACAGAAATTCCTAGAATTCAATCTAGAGTATTAAATACAGAATCGAAAATTAAGGTTCGACTGGATATCACGTTTTACGAGAATTCTACCGGAAATCCGACAGAACCTCCCCTGTAAAACGGACATCTCTCTACTCAAAGAGTAGAGCCGACCCTGCAAAGAAAATACACTTCAAAAATAAACACCACCATCGATCACAACCCCTCGGTCGGACTCCAGACTACAATCTGTCGACGGGGGTCCACAAACACAGAATATATATTCAAATATACCAAAAATATCCTTAAATCATAAAAAGACATTTCATACGTAGAAATTACATAATAAATCTTGAAACACTATAAAAACCGATTAAAACTCATTTTAATTTGAAAAACCGTATATTATATATATAATTGAAAATAATTCACGAAAAATAGTTTTAATTAGTAAAAATACCAAATAATTATAGAAATCATTTTTATACCTTAAATAACTATTAAAACCAATAAATTACATTTTTAGGCCAATTTAGGGTAAAATACCAAAATACCCCTATATATATATATATACCTAAATTACTTCAAAAATTCACCAAAAATCATACAATTATCCAAAATTAATTTTCTCAACATATTTATCAATAATATTAATAATTAAACTCAATTAACCAATTAAATTTCAATTTAGAACACAATTAACTTAATTTTACAAAATCACCTAAACTTCAATAATTAAAAATAATACTTAGAAATTCATAAAAATTCCAAATAAATTCCTATAATTCATTTCAACACCTAATTCAACCATAACTCCAATTTCATAATTTAAATAATTAATTTCGAAAATTCGAAAATAATATTAAAATATTCAAAAATACCCAAAAATCCAAACAATCTCCAAAAATTCTACAAAAATTCATACATGAAGATTAAACTACCAGGAACAACATTTGTGACGGAAGTTTCCATGAATCATCCAAATTGAAGCTCAAAAAATCGAAAACCAAAAGTGGCCGAAATATTCAAATCAAAACCTAAGCAATTCTAGACCATTTTAGCTCAAACCAAAGCTAGAATAACACTCACCGGAGCTCAAGGAGAAGATAGAGACCGGCGGTGTCGAAAACGGTGGCCGGAGGAGGGAGAAACGACGGTGGCAAAAATGGTGGTCCGGCGGCATCCCACGGGAGAAGAAAGAAGAAGAAGAAGAAAAAGAAAAAGAAAGAAAAGGAAAGAGAAAGGAAAAGAAAAAGAAGAAAAAGGAAAAGAAAAAAAAGAAAAAAAAGAAAAAAATTAAATATTAATAAATAAATAATAATAAAATAATAAATTTTAATAATTTAATAATAAATAAAATATCAAATAATAATAAATAAAATAATAAAATATTAGGGTAATAATAAACCCTAATTAAATAAATATACACACACAGACTTTATTTAATAATTTAAAAATATGTATGAGTTCATGCAAACCCGTAAATACATTTAAAATAATTAATAATACATTGTTTACGTGGAAATTTCCCCGAAAATGAAAGTCCCGGGAAAATTTTACGTAAAATACTGAAAATAATAGACAGTAATTAAAATAGGTTTAAAATACATATTAACTCATAAAAATATCATATAAAATACAAAAATCACTGACACCTGCATATCCCGGTACAGTGTAAAAATATTTTAAAAAAAAAACACGGGATATTACAGTCTTCCCCCCTTACAAGAATTCGTCCCCGAATTCTAAAAACAAGATTACAGAATCAGGAAGGAAAGAGATACGGGTAAGAAGCTCGCATCTCAGCTTCAGTCTCCCACGTATGCTCTTCAACTCTGTCGCTACGCACAAAACCTTGACCATCGGAATCTGCTTCGATCGCAACTGTCGAACTTGAAAATCAACGATCGCCACAGGTTCTTCCATAAACGGTCAAATCTTCACTCACTTCCACACTGTCAGGTTGCAACACATGTGATGGATCTGAGATATACTTCCTCAACATCGAGATATGAAATACGGATGCACCTGCGACATACTCGGAGGCAAATCCAACCGATATGCAACAGTGCCAACTCTCTCCAGAATCTCAACGGTCCAATTATATCTCGGTGCTAACTTACCCTTCCTGCCAAATCTCATCACACCCTTCATCGGAGATACTTTCAGAAAAACGAAATCTCCAACCTGAAACTCCACATCTCTGCGCCTAGGATCCGCATAACTCTTCTATCTACTAAACTGCGGTCTCTAACCTGCGCTTGATCACGACGACTTTCTCTGCAGCATCTTGAACCATCTCTGGTCCAGTCAAAACTCTCTCACCAATCTCATCCCAACTCAACCGGGGATCTACACTTCCTTCCATACAACGCCTCATATGGTGCCATGCCAATACTGCTATGGTAGCTGTTATTATATGCAAACTCAACAAGCGACAAATGATCATCCCAGCTACCTCTCAAATCAAGATACACATCCTCAACATATCTTCCGTGTCTGGATCGTCCTCTCAGACTGACCATACTGTCTGAGGATGAAAGCAGTACTGAAATCCAACCTAGTGCCCATCGCTTCTTGCAACTTCTGCCAGAAACGAGAAGTAAACACCGAACCTCTGTCTGACACAATGGACACAGGTACTCCATGAAGGCATACAATATGCTTCACGTACAACTTCGCCAATCTAGCAACTGAATATGTGGCTTTCACAGGCAAGAAATGTGCAGACTTCGTCAATCTGTCTACAATCACCCAGATGGAAACGTATCCATCCTTCGAACGAGGTAAACCGACTACAAAATCCATAGCTATCCTTTCCCACTTCCACTCGGGAATAGGAAGAGGCTGAAGCTTCCCAGAAGGCTTCTGATGTTCGGCTTTTCACTTGCTGACACGTCAAGCACTTAGCAACATAATCAGCAACATCCTTCTTCAATCATCCCACCAGTATAAATCTCTGATACTGTGGGTACATCTTAGTAACACCAGGATGAACGCTGTAAGCTGTAGAATGTGCTTCCTCTAGGATCTCTTCTCTCAAATCATCCACATCAGGAACACACAATCTACCACTGATCCACAACACACCATCATCATCGAGTGTGAAATCAGTGACTTCCCTGCTCTGACATTCTCTGCAAGCTCTTCCAGAATAGGATCTCGGCTCTGAGCTGCTTTAATCCTATCCTCAGTACAGATCGTACTTTAAACTGAGCTAACAGTCCACCTGATCTACTGATCTTCATCATCAGACCTTGATCCACCATCAGATGCAATTCCTGGATCAATGGTCTCCTCTCAACACCAATGTGAGCAAGACTACCTGAAGACTTCCTACTCAAGGCATCTGCTACCACATTAGCTTTACCCGGATGGTAAAGAATCTCGCAATCATAATCCTTCAACAATTCCAACCATCTTCTCTGCCTCAAATTCAAATCTCGCTGCTGAAAATGTACTTAAGGCTCTTGTGATCAGTAAATATCTCACAAGTCACCCCGTACAAATAATGTCTCCAAATCTTCAAAGCAAAGATCACCGCAGCCATCTCCAGATCATGTGTAGGATAGTTCTGTCATGCTTCTTCAACTGCCTCGAAGCATAGGCTATCACCCTTCCATTCTGCATCAACACACAACCAAGACCAATTCTAGAGGCATCACAGTAAACTGTGACTTATCCACACTATTAGGCAAAGCTAATACTGGTGCTGTGGTCAACTTCTCCTTCAACAACTGAAAACTATTCTCACAAGCTTCTGACCACTCGAATCTAACATTCTTCTGAGTCAAGCGAGTCATAGGGACTGCAATCCTGGAAAAATCCTGCACAAACCCGCCTATAATTACCCGGCTAAACCCAGAAAACTCCGAATCTCAGTAACTGAAGTAGGTCTAGGCCACTCAGATACTGCCTCAACCTTCTGTGGATCAACCTGAATACCTTCTTTAGACACTACGTGTCCAAGAAAAGAAACACTCTCCATCCAGAAATCACCTTCGAGAATTTAGCATAAAGCTGTGATCTCTCAGTGTCTGTAGTAACAATCCTCAAATGATATACATGCTCTTCCATACTCCTCGAATATACGAGTATATCATCAATGAAGACTACTACAAACTGATCCACATACGGTCGGAATACTCTGTTCATCAGGTCCATAAAAGCTGCTGGTGCATTAGTCAAACCAAAAGACATCACCAGAAACTCATAATGACCATATCGAGTGCGGAAAGCTGTCTTAGGAATATCAGCTTCACTAATCCGCAACTGATGATACCCGACCTCAAGTCGACCTTAAGAAAAGAATTGTGCACCCTGGAGCTGATCAAACAAATCATCTATCCTCGGGAGAGGATACTTGTTCTTCACTGTCACCTTATTCAGCTCTCTATAGTCAATGCACAGTCTCAGGGTACCATCCTTCTTCTTCACAAACAAGACTGGTGCACCCCAAGGAGAAACACTAGGTCTGATAAAACCTTCTCCAACAACTCTTGCAAACTGCTCCTTCAACTCTCTCAACTCTGCAGGAGCCATACGATAGGGTGTCATAGATATAGGAGTAATACCTGGAACCACATCTATACAGAACTCAATCTCTCTATGAGGTGGTAAACCTGGCAACTCCTCGGGAAAAACATCAGGAAACTCACAAGCAACAGGAACATCTGTGAGTGACAACTTCTCCACTGACGTATCCCTAACCAATGCCAAAAACCCCTGACAATCTTTCCTCAACAACTTCCTAGCAGAAATAACAGAAATAAGATTCTGAGGTGCTGAACTCCTTATCACCAACAAACTTAAAATCTTCTTCACCAGGAATTCTAAAAATCACCTCCTTATTCCTGCAATCAACCACGGCAAAGTGCTGAGACAACCAATCCATTCCCAAAATAACATCGAACTCCATCACATCCAACAAAATCAAATCAGCGGGTAATTCTCTATCTCCCACGAGAACTGGACAACCAGAAAGAACAATATCGGCGTCCAAAGAATCGCTCAGAGGAGTGGCAACAGACAAAGGAAAAGCCATCTCGAAGCTTGCCAACAAGATTTAGAAGCAAAAATAGGAGAAACAAACGAATGCGTGGCACCCGGATCAAACAAAACCAAAGCATCCAGGTAACAAACAGAAAGAATACCTGCCACGACTGCATTAGATGCCTGAGCATCCTGCTGAGTCAGATGAAAAACTCTGGCCTGGCCTCGACCTCCTGCTGACTGGTAGAAGCCTGGCCAACACCTCTAGCACCTCCTCTAGTACCTCTACCACGACTCTGCTGTGGGCATACCGCAAAAGCTGAACCCAACCCAGTCACATAGGTAGTAACAGCGAAATACTGATCTCGCATCAGATCCTCAGCATATCTACCCAGACGAAGAAACTCTCGGGTATACTCCTCTACTGATCGATCTCCACGAGAAATACTAGTCAGACGAAGACGATAGCTCAAACGAAGAGGTTCTGGACAGAATCTCCTCATAAACCGCTCCTCGAAACTGAGCCCAGGTCATCGTCATCATATAGGGCTGGATCATCTGAATAAACCAATCTAAGGCTGGTCCCCTCACAAATAACTCAACGATCATGATCCGCTGGTACTCGGTATGAGCAGTCCGAGTCCTAGTCTCAATCGCATGCAGAAAATCTAAAGGATCAGAAGTACCATCAAAAGCAATCCTGCCAACTCTGGCATAGAATAAAGCTGCCTCAGGGTCAGACATACCCTTGCTGATAGGCAGGCTGAACAACAGGAGGAACAGGAATATCAAATTCAGGCTTCTAACAGGCTCCTCGTCCTGTAACTCTCTCTGCCTACGGCGACCTGCCGCTCCTCGAGGTCTACCCCTGCCACGACCTCTACGCCTAACTGGCTGCTCAGGAGGTAAAACCTCATCCTGAAAAGACTCATCATCCTCGGCCTCAACGACCGGTGGAGCGACACGCGCTCGCCTCCCTCAGACTGAAAAGACAAACGGAAAGATTCAGACAAAACAGACAACGGAGGAATAACGCTGAAAACTACAGCAAGGAATACTTATCAAGACATACTCGAACCTAATACACTGCAGTAGTCCAACAGAAAACACAACTTTAAAACTAGGGCCACAACTCACATAACTAAGCCTTGACACAGAACTCCACTCAGAAACGAACTTCGCTCTGATACCAACTTGTCACGACCCAAAACAGGGGCCATGACCGGCGCTAGGGAACGGGAATTCTTTCGAATCCGGACCCGTAGCAAGCCTAAAAAATAAAATAAAAATGCAATAATAACCATAAAATATAATATGCAGTGGAAAATAAAATCATAAATATTACAATATCATCCATAACAACTGGATATAGTTCAAACTCATCACATCGCATATATAATCTCATAAATGTATAATCTTTATACAAATCCAGTTTTAACATAATACATCTCTTTAAAACAAATACATAAAATCCAATACTGTAATTTACAGCTACTGCAGTGTCTAGATAAAATAAATAAGACTCAAGTAGACAATTTACATAAAGAAACCGGGGCGGAAGAAATCCGGCGTATCGACCTGCTCTGAGGTCTGAGGAAGTTGACTCTCCTGAAAAATAGTCAACGGAGGGGAGTCAGACCTCACTGAGTGAATTACTATAGTATATATACATACACTCTAAGTGATAATGCATACAGTCAACAGTATAAGAGTAATATGTATATATACAGGCAAGTTCATACAGATGCAGAAAAATCATTTTTATATATTTTGTCTGAAAATCAACTTTTATGAAGGATCACATAGAACCCTAGAATATCGCAACCTCAGAAAAATAGTGTTAAACAACACTCTAGCCATACAGGCTCACTGATTCCAAATATATCCACTTAATCATATGGACAGTAGACTGGCCCCCGAGACACTAAGGTCAACCGAGCTCCAGCAGTCTGACTGCCAGTGTGATTGGCCCCGAGACACTTGGTCAACCGAGCTCCAGCAATCACACCCACAAACACATCTCACACATCAATAATCATAATCAAATCAATATCCACAAATAGTTAGTAATAAAGCCTAAATACTATAGGCGTACCGGTTACGTACTCGGTCCTAGTGCTGCCCACTAGGTAGCACGTTCTATTGATATCCTTCATTCTTAAATATAAAACATTCATTCATAAAAAAATAAATGATGCATGGATATAAATGAAATAGCAATATAAACCATATATATACCGGGAAATATACCAAACATAAACCAGGTATATTTTGAGTATATATACGTCCAAATAAATCCAATCAAATCATGAATTAAACTAAAAATATATTTAAAAACATTTTAAATATATTTTATTAGTAAAACATGTATATAATTTATTATATACCAAAAATATACGAAAAATATACTTGAATATAAATCATGTTATTTATGCATATTTAGTCAAAATAAAACATGCATTTTCTAAATCATGCGTCCTAAGCATATATATATAATATAGTAACTCACCTAATGCGCTCCACGAGACAGGTCCGACGGGCCTGGTCCACTAACCCTCGTCTCGCGCAACTAAACAAGAAATAATTACTCGACATCAGAATAACCCTAACAGAAATCCTAGAATTCAATCTAGAGTATTAAATACAGAATCGAAAATTAAGGTTCGACTGGATATCACGTTTTACGAGAATTCTACCGGAAATCCGACAGAACCTCCCCTGTAAAACGGACATCTCTCTACTCAAAGAGTAGAGCCGACCCTGCCAAAGAAAATACACTTCAAAAATAAACACCACCATCGATCACAACCCCTCGGTCGGACTCCAGACTACAATCTGTCGACCGGGGTCCACAAACACAGAATATATATTCAAATATACCAAAAATATCCTTAAATCATAAAAAGACATTTCATACGTAGAAATTACATAATAAATCTTGAAACACTATAAAAACCGATTAAACTCATTTATTTGAAAAACCGTATATTATATATATAATTGAAAATAATTCACGAAAAATAGTTTTAATTAGTTAAAAATACCAAATAATTTATAGAAATCATTTTTATACCTTAAATAACTATTAAAACCAATTAAATTACATTTTTAGCCAATTTAGGGTAAAATTACCAAAATACCCCTATATATATATATATACCTAAATTACTTCAAAAATTCACCAAAAATCATACAATTATCCAAAATTAATTTTCTCAACATATTTATCAATAATATTATAATTAAACTCAATTAACCAATTAAATTCAATTTAGAACACAATTAACTTAATTTTACAAAATCACCTAAACTTCAATAATTAAAAATAAATACTTAGAAAATTCATAAAAATTCCAAATAAATTCCTATAATTCTTTTCAACACCTAATTCAACCATAAACTCCAATTTCATAATTTAAATAATTAATTTCCGAAAATTCGAAAATAATATTAAAATATTCAAAAATACCCAAAAATCTAAACAATCTCCAAAAATTCTACAAAAATTCATACATGAGATTAAAACTACCAGGAACAACATTTGTGAAGGAAGTTTCCATGAATCATCCAAATTGAAGCTCAAAAAAAATCGAAAACCAAAAGTGGCCGAAATATTCAAATCAAAACCTAAGCAATTCTAGACCATTTTAGCTCAAACCAAAGCTAGAATAACACTCACCGGAGCTCAAGGAGAAGATAGAGACCGGCGGTGTCGAAAACGGTGGCCGGAGGAGGGAGAAACGACGGTGGCAAAAATGGTGGTCGGCGGCACCCACGGGAGAAGAAAGAAGAAGAAGAAGAAAAAGAAAAAGAAAGAAAAGGAAAGAGAAAGGAAAAGAAAAAAGAAAGAAAAAGGAAAAGAAAAAAAAGAAAAAAAGAAAAAAAATTAAATATTAATAAATAAATAATAATAAAATAATAAATTTTAATAATTTAATAATAAATAAAATAATCAAATAATAATAAATAAATAATAAAATATTAGGGTAATAATAAACCCTAATTAAATAATATACACACACAGACTTTATTTAATAATTTAAAAATATGTATGAGTTCATGCAAACCCGTAAATACATTTAAAATAATTAATAATACATTGTTTACGTGGAAATTTCCCCGAAAATGAAAGTCCCGGAAAATTTTACGTAAAATACTGAAAATAATAGACAGTAATAAAATAGGTTTAAAATACATATTAACTCATAAAAATATCATATAAAATACAAAATCACTGACACTGCATATCCGGTACAGTGTAAAAATATTTTAAAAAAAACACGGGATATTACATATATCAAACTTTATTTTTGTTAATAATAATATATGTATATATGCATATATATATATATATATATATATATAATATATATATATATATATCTCACTTTATTATTTTAATATATAAATTAACACACACAATAAATGTCCACCACCACACTTTAATAATAATATATACACATATACATATATACACACATTTAATAATTAATATTAAAACTGTTTATTATAATTTAATTAAATTAAATAACCCTAATTTGACTTAATGCATGTACGTATATGTATTTATATGACAGTTTAAAATTATGTATGAACTCATGAAAATTCACTAAACCAGTTAAAATAATTAATTATTTAATTATGTACGTCTTAATTTCCCTGAAAATAAAATTTCCGGGAAAATTTTACGTAAATGACTTAAAAATAATTAAAAATTATAAAAAATGACTTTAATAAATAATAACTATTTAAATAATCAAATATATATATATATATATATATATAAATTATTAACACCGCATATCCCGATGCAGTTTAAAATTATGTAAAAATCCGGGATATTACAAAGGTTTACTCAAAAACCAAATTACAAGTATTTTCAAGTTTACACTAAACACCAATTTTCCAAGTGTTTCAATGGCTAAACACTTAAACCAATTCCTTTAAAATAGAATCTCACTTCTCGTTTTCTAAACCCAGAAAATAGAAGAATAATAATGTCTATTCTAATCACTCACCAACTCTCACAAGAGTTATACACAAAGAATTTGTTTAAAAGAAAGTTTAAGAGCTCAATTGAATGTTTAAGAAAATGATGAATGATAAACAAGTTTTCTTAAACTTTAAATTGAATTATAAGTTATGTTTATATAGAAAAACACTTAAAAATGTAGTTGTTGGATGTATCAATCATGTCTCCAATGTTTAGAATTGATTTTGAATCAATTCTTGTTCTTTTTGCAGCTCAAAGGATGCTCATGAGTGGCTCACGAGTGAATAGTGCTCGTGAGGGGTGAAAATATATCCGTTCCATTCAAAATTCCTATTGGAATGCTGTCAGGGGTCTGCTTATGAGCAGGTCATGAGCAAACAGCTCGTGAGGGGTGCTGCCATTTTTTGGCAAAAACGTGCTCCAAAGGCTCCGTTGAAGGACAACTCATGACCACTTCGAAGATGCTCATGAACGGGACTGAAGATGATCGATTCATCCAAAAAATTCTTCATAAAAGTTGTAGATAATTGTCTTATATTTCAATAAAATTTTAAATAACTTCAATTGGACTTCTTTAACTCAAGATTATTGCTGAAATACCAAGAGCTATGCAAACTGAAATGCAAGCTGCATATGCTGACTTCGACTGAAGATTTGTATACCAAAATGAACTTGGATTTTGATAAGCAAGCACAATTTGGAAAGCTTAAGATGTCTAATTCAAAAGTGAGAAGCTCATTTTCTCATTTAAAAGCTCTAATATGTCAAAAGTCTTCTTCAATCTTAGAGGTTCAATTAGCCTGAAAAGTTACTATTCATCCAAAAGTGTATATGCTTGGTATATGTTTGATATATAATTCCCTACACACTTAATTGAAATTATTAGTACAAAAATTATTTGTCAAAGTCCAAAATAATGAGTTTGATCATGCAAATGGTCAATAAACGTACTTCTAGAAATAGAATACTCAACACCTTCGATTGGGACTCCGAAGTACACAATATTCCCAACCGAAGTCCACAATTCACCAAAAATACAAATAATACAATAAATATATTAAAAACCAATAAATGCCATAAATATCCTCAAAATATCAAAATATTACATACTTAAACATTAAAACACTAAATATAATCATTTCACAATAATTAAATAAAAATCCCAAATAAATAATATAATATTATTAAAATCAAATTTCTCGATAATTCAATATTAAATAGTAAACATTCACTATATATATTCAAATAACTTAAATAGCCTAAATACATATTAAAAAATTATTAAAACCCATTTAATTATCAATTTAGTAAATAATATATTATTTGAAAACAATTTTCAAAATTATTATTAATTAGTTAGAAATAGTAAATAGTTTATAAAATCATTTTATTACCTTAAATAATTTTAAAACCAATTAAAATATAATATTTAACTATAATTATTACAAAATTACACATTACCTTAATAATTCAAAATATCCATAATCATACTAATATTACTCAAAAATTCTATAAAAATCATATAAAACCATTAAAATTATTTCACCGACATATATAATTCAATATCAACTAAAATACATATTTAACCAATAATTTCAACAAAAATACTAATTTAACCCAATAATCCAATATTTACATAAACTAAAAATATTATTAAAAATTATATAAAAATCCCAAAAATTAATTTCTCAACGCTAAAATTAATATCAACCTATATAACACCAAATCAACCAATTTTATAATTTAATAAATTAATTTACTAAAATTCAATAAATAATAATAAAATATTCAAAATTCACAAAAATTAAAATAAATTTCCAAAAATTCAAAAAAAATATATATAAACATATAGATTAAGCTACCAAGATCAACTTTAGTATAGGGAGTTTGTAAGATTCAACAAGATTTAACTTAAAAAAATTAAAACCCTAATAACTCAAAAACTAAAAAATAAAAAAACACTAAAATGGATGGGTTAGAGATAAAAACAGAGGTTGGATTCATGCTCACCGATGCTCAAAGAGTCGGTGGACCACCGAAAATGCAAGAGGAGGTGGCCAGAGGAGGAGGAGGAGGCGGCCAGCAGGAGGAGGAGGAGGCGACGGTGGCTCACTGTTACTGCATACGTTGTCAGGCTTCACTGGAGAAGAAGAGGAAGAAGAGAGGCGACGGAGGCAACAGAGAGTGGTGGTGGTTGTTAGACATCGGAGAGGCACACCGACAGGAAGAAGATCGGACGATGGCGCGGGGAAGAAGATGTATTACAGTAGGTTTAATTTGTTTCTTGTGTTTTTGGTTCGTTTGAATGTATATATGTATATATTATTAATAAAACTTTATATGATAACTGTATATATAATATTATCTATATTAAATCATTTCTCACCACACAAATATAAATATCCCCCACACTTATATATATATATATAACATATATACACACCCCCCCCCCCCCACACACACATTATAATAAATTAATAATAATATTACTTTAGGTTAAATAATTCTCCACCACATATATTCATACACACACACATATATATTAACATATATACTATAGGCGACGGGGGTTTAGTGCCCGTTCAAGATTTTAGCAATCGCGATAACTGTTTAGGCTTAGGGCCTTAGAGAACGCACTAACCATTGTCACAAAGACATGGCGTGGAGATGAGGAGTCGCCACCCAGGTTAATAACTGGGACAAATCGAAAAGGTGGTACTCGATTCTCTAAAGGAAAGATAGCACCACAACCAGGAGATTCTGGATACGGAATACTAACTTCTCTTAGTCTCATGTTCATTTAGAATAATTTTATAAATGATTATTTCATCCTCTAATTACATGTAATTTTATTAAACCCTAATTAACATCCATCTAACCCAAAAGGCAACAAGTCAATAAAATTACAAGTAAAAATGCATTAAAAGGCAATGTCCCTATGTCTAAACTATGTTAATTTTATTTTATAAGTTAGCTAATGCTACATATTTTATTTACAAGTGAAATAGACTAAAGGTAGGCCTACATTTTTTATTAATTAATGAGTCTAGATCTATTTATTTTAGTCTGTCTAAGATATGGGCTTAAGTCTATTCAATTTTAAAGGAAAATTAAATTAGTGGGCCTAAGTCTAACTTGGTTTTATTTTAAGTGAAATGTGGGCCTATGTCTATTTATTTAAAAGAAATGAATTTAAGTGGGCTGAGCTAAGTCTAAACAAGTTTTTAATTAACTAAGTGAGCCTAAAATCTAATTGACCTAATAGGCCTAAAATGATTTTAATTATTTAAAGTCCTAAATGATTTTTAAGCCTATTTATTAAGTGGGTTAGACCTAAACGTGGGCTTGGGCCCAAAATATAAAAAAACATAGCAAAGTCAAATCAAAACACATTCACATATGATTTTTAAAAAACCTAACTTAATTACATACAAACCCTAATTAACTAAATCTACCATTAATTTTAATTAATTTTTTACCCAATTGAACTTAATTACTAATTGATTTTAAATGCAGAAAATTAAATCTTTTACTATTCCCACTATTTGGGGCTATTACAAATTACGTAAAAAAATTAAAATTAAACAATTATACACCCATGAATAATTATATAGAACACATAAAGGTAAAATGAAATTAAAACCCCTAATATCTACTGGAAAATAGTACAGATTATTCCATGGCAATTCATGGCTCTTCTGTTCATTTGAACACAAGTAGTATCCTCCTCAATCCACAATCGAGCATCAAAACAAAAAAAAACACAAAAAATTAGATTAGTAATGAAATCGAACAAGAAATAATAACAAAATAAAATAAAAAATCATAAAAAGAGAATAGAAGAAAAAAAAGGGAATGTTGTGTATATGCTTTGAGATAGCCCCTCAAAAAGGATTTTCACCATTGAAATTAAAGTATTGTTGATTCTGGACTGGGATTTGATTGCTTTTGAAAACACTGACAGTATCCAAAATTATGGTTTTTTATGCTCGCAGTCTCTCTTTTTTTTTTCTTTCATTTTTTTAGTCTGTGTTTCTCTCGGTCTCTCCCTCTCTCTATGTAAAAAAGGCCCCTCCCAAAAAAGGTCCCCCATGCACATATGCAGACTTTGATTTTTTGCAGAGTCTGCCTGCGTACTGACTTCCTCCTTTGGAGAATTGACTTATTTGATGATAGCGTTTATTTTTTATTTCAAAAACTTATGTGTTTAAAAACCTTATCAAATAATAATAAAGATCAAATTGAATTTTCAACCAATCAAAATATTGAAAAAATCGATAAAAAATATGCGAAAAATTGAAAAAAATGGGATTTACGAGTCAGAATTGTGCAATGCCGATCGACATTGTGTAATGCCGATCGACATTACACTAATGCCTATCAATATTACACTAATGCCGATTGGCATTAAATGCCAACCTCTTTTTTTTTTACTTTTAATTACTAAAAGACCCCTGAAAAATTGACTTATTTGTAATCAAATCCTAAAAACCATTGCAATTTAGTCCTTAAAGTCTAAAAAATCGACAACCAAGTTCAATTTTTGAATAAATTTCATCATAGGGGCTTACGTCGTAATTGTGCACAATTGCATCCCGAAATTGGGTGCTTACAGTTGCCCCCCCTTTGTCGCTGTTTGCTTGACAAATTATGGTAAAGCAATAGAAGCACACAATTTTGAAAGAAAGAAAGTAGGACACTTGATTGTATCCTAAATGATAGATCGATGCTAAAATTGTTGAGCAAGGTATGATGTTTAACAAGTCTCACTATATTTCCTGCTGAATGTCTAGTGGACTTTGTGCAAATGAGTTTTCGCTATATTCCCTGTGGGACGTTTAGCGATGATAAATTTTATTATATTCCCTGTGGGACATCTAACGATGTACACTATATTTCTTGTGGGACGTATAGTGTAGTTGAATTGAATTTCGTTATATTCCCTGTGGGACGTCTAACGATGCACACTATATTCCTTATAGGACGTCTAGTGTAGTTAAATTGAAAATTTGCTATAATTCTTGTGGAACATCTAGCAATGATGAATTTTGTTATATTCCCTGTGGGACATCTAACGATGTACACTATATTCCCCGTGGGATGTTTAGTGTAGTTGAATTGAAAATTTGCTATAGTTCTTATGGAACGTCTAGTAATGATGAATTTCGTTATATTCCCTGTGGGATGTCTAATGATGTACACTATTCCCTGTGGTGTAGTTGAATTGAAAATTTGCTATAGTTCCTATAGAATGTCTAGCAATGATGAATTTTGTTATATTCCCTGTGGGACGTCTAACGATGCATACTATATTCCCTGTGGGACGTCTAGTGATGATAAATTGAAAACTTACTATAGTTCTTGTGGAACATCTAGCAATGATGAATTTCATTATATTCCCTGTGGGACGTCTAACGATGTACACTATATTCCCTGTGGGACGTCTAGTGTAGTTGAATTGAAAACTTGCTATAGTTCCTGTGGAACGTCTAGCAATGATGAATTTTGTTATATTCCCTGTAGGATGTCTAACGATGCACACTATATTCCCTGTGGGACGTCTAGTGATGATAAATTGAAAACTTGCTATAGTTCTTATGGAACGTCTAGCAGTGATGAATTTCATTATATTCCCTGTAGGACATCTAACGATGCACACTATATTCCCTGTGGGATGTCTAATGATGCACACTATATTCCCTGTGGGACGTCTAGTGATGATAAATCGAAAACTTACTATAGTTCCTGTGGAATGTCTAGCAATGATGAATTTCGTTATATTCCCTATGGGACGTCTAACGATGTACACTATATTCCCTGTGGGACGTCTAGTGAAGTTGAATTGAAAATCTGCTATAGTTCATGTGGAATGTCTAGCACTGATGAATTTGAAAGTTTATATCATAACTGCTATGCAGTACATAATATAATGAAGGTTATGACTACTTTGTAGCATATAACATAATCATGTAAAATTCATATCATACCTACTGTGCAGCATATGAATCTTTTGATTGAAATGATGCATGTAAAATGCAAAAAATGAATTATGTAATCTTGTTTTGTATTCTGTACTTGATAGAAAATTCAGAATTATAGATTGATTATGCAATTTTAATAATTCAATGAATTATTAATTTGATGAATGTCATGATTTAATTAGGAACATGTTCCTAATCTGAATGCAATTATGGACCAAATTGCAAGAAAGAAAAGATGGATAAAAAGTAAGTAAAATAGAAGGATTAAAATGGATATTTTCCATTTTATATATCCTTTCCCCTCTGGTAATCACTTCACTTCTCGTCCTATTCTTTTCTTCTTCTTTTTTTCAATTGATCTTGAATTTTCTTTTCTTGATTTCTTCACCTTTTGTCGTCTGATTTGCAATCCGTTTGATCCTATGGCCTCGTCGTCACACAGATAACATGAAGGAGTTGAGACTTCAAAACGTCAGAGGATTCTACCTCCTCGTTTTCCTCAAAATGATCTGGAACTTCGAGAAGACTCAACTATCTTTCTTTTGACTCATTTACATACCCACAGGTGCAGAGATGTGGGTAATGAGGTAACTTTTCTTGCTTCTGTTTATTTCTACAAAAACATCACCTGTATAATTAGCAATTAGAGTTAGTTTTAGAATAGATATTGACATGTATATTAGTCAGAAATTAACATGAAAATGCTTGATAAATTGAAATTAAACTCTGAAAATATGAAATTTAGCTCCTGGGTTGTTTGAATGACAAATTGGATGTCTGGAATTCCTGTTGGAATTCCAGATTTTTGATCAACTAGGCTAATGTCGATCGACATAGTAGATTGTCGATCGGCATTCTAGATTACCGGTTGGCAATCTACATTTCCAATCAGTTAAATTTTTTTTAAAGGGCAATTAATTAATTAACTAATCAAATCCTTCAATTTAAATTCTTGGCTTAATTTATTAATCTTTTAATTAATTAATTATTATTTTTGAAATTGAAATAGCGTCCAATGAAGTTCACGGGTTGTTTCAATCTAGCCCGGGAATTATTTTATGGATTGTCGGAGCAGGTGACACGTCTGATTTGGGCCTCCGGATTCAGGCATTTCATTGCTACACTTTTGACTATTCAAGGCCGGTCTAACCATTACTCTTTGTTCGCTTTGATCGAGCGATGGATGGATACTACCCACACTTTTCATACTCGTGTGGGTGAGTTGACCATTTCACCTATGAGTTTCTCTGCTATCACCAGGATTGCCTTTAGAGGATCCTCAGTTCCATTTGACGTCAACTATTGTAGTATTTCAGAGCATGCACAGAGTTAGTACGTGCGAGATTTGATTGGGTTCACTCCAGCGTGGAAGAATCGAAAGAATGTTCTTCTTTCATCATTAGTTGAGGGATTTAGACGCCTTCCTGTTTCTACTCCTTGTTAGATTATCCATAAGGCAAGGTATTTTCTTTTGATATTATTAGGCATGACCCTTTTTTGTGAGACCGGTCATGAGGTCAGTATTGCTCTATTGGGTCCTCTTTGTGACTTGGATTGAGTTACTACACTAGATTGGGGATCTGCTGCACTCGCTTATATTTATTACAGACTGGACACTATCTGTAGAGGTGCTGTCACGATGTGTGGCTTTTGGCACGTCTTGCATGTATGTTCTCCTTCATTTGATCTTTATAGTCTTTCTTTTCTTTGCCTTTTTTGATATGTTCTCTTTCTTCCAGATCTAGAGCATAGAGATCAAGCTGATTCTAGTCTTTAACGCTATCAGTTTTGATAGGACCTTTCCTCTGATAATAAAATGGGGTTCTTCCCACCTTGCTAAAAAAAGAATACTTTACAGATGTATCGTGATCAGCTGAACACTGTCGAGTGGCACCTGGTAAGGAAAAAAATAAAATCATTAGTATGTTATAGTTTAATAGAGATTAGACTTAATTTACATAAATTGTAGATAAACTCTGATTAGTTAGAAGGTGCTGAGGACATCCAGTGATATGATTTCATGATAGCTGTAGTTTGCCTTGAGCCTATGAGGATCTTGCTCTCTGGTTATAGCTGTTTGATGTGGTATTTAGGGGAGCAAGTGTATTGCTGGTCTTCTGGCCCTTCTCGACGTTGCATTCCATCTTATGTCCTTTCCTTTATGCTCTACAGCTCTCATCTTATAGGTTCAGAGCTGAGGGATGCACTACAGGGATATGCTACCTCATATTTTCTTAAGCGTTCTCGACATTATCAGCAATTTATCCATGAGAGCCTATTGGAGCATGTTCCCATTGATGATGATGAGGTAATTTCTCATTATTTCAGCTTCTACTTCTAGAACCTATGAATCACTCATTCTCTGTACAGTTTGAGGAGGTTTGTTCTTCAGTCAATGCGGATGAAGAGACTAAGATTGCTCCAAAGACTGAGGTTGCTCTTGATATTGAGAGTCCTGAGCCTAGACTTAGTCCTATTCATCATACTCAGCATGCTAGGACTAGTCGTGATGGGGCCTTTATCGGTGCTATGCTTGGTGATGCCTCTCTTCCAGACAAGTCTATGTTCTACTGGGCTCCTACTATTCAAGCTCTAGTTGAGTAGTAGATGCAATTCGGGGATGCTCAGCTTCCTAGCTTCTATCCACCAGATGCTTCTCATGTGAGTACATTTGATTTATTTCTTGTATGGATCTATACACTTGACATTAATATTAGTAAAATTTTATAAAATAGGTTCCCCGGACACAGGCAGAGTATCTATACGGACTTGCCTCGTCCAAAGATTATTCATGTTGTAGGTTACAAACTGTTGGCGGGGTAAACGTCTACACGGAGAAAATGCAAAATGTATGCATGCTATGCATGAAATGCATATGATATGATGTTTTCTATGTATGCAGAGCTATTCCAGCGATCTAGAGTGAGAGAACAAGATGCTTCGTCAATAACTTGCAGACTTGGGCTTTGATCCGTATAGCGCTGGGACTTCATCTGCCAAACCTCTAAACATTTATCATCATGATGAACCTACCAAAGGATGGAGCCCATGGCCTGATACTAGAGCTCGAGATGAGTGATTTAGAGTTTCTATATTCTTGACTTTCTGCGTGTCTGTATTTGACTACTCTCTATTGTACTGCTATTTTTATTCTTGCACTGTCTTGAACACTGTTAGATAGAATTGAAATAGTGTTTGCATCTTAATGGATTTTTTTTTTGCCTAAGCCACCCTTTCGGATTTTTAGCTTAGCAAGCTTACCCTAACTTTTGCCTAAGCTGCCCTTTCGGGTTTTCAACTTAGCAGACTTTTTTTTTTAATAAATAACTAATTATAAAGATAATTAATGAACATTATCCTTTTTTATTAATTATCCATTTATCTTAATCCTTTTACAAGATGGATAATATTGGATAGATAAATAATTAAGACTAGATTTTCTTCCCAATTATCTATTTATCCCAATCCTTCTCAGATTCTATCACGTTATCCACATCTTTCTTTACTAGCAGAATCCTTTTCCCACATAAACTCATCCTATATAAGACCATACAAGGAACATTCTCCTTCATTCTTTATGTCCTCATCATGACTCAAACATCTCTCTAAATAATGAAGAAATTTCTTAGAAGTCTTAATGGCGATGACTGGAATAAGCTTCAACCTTTCCACATCAAATCCCTGAAATCTCTTCAGCACCTGACTATTGATAACAATCTTCTACATGTTTCTACTACCTTTTGGGATGTCAGGGACCATGTATTCAGGTTTAATGGACAGGAGCTTTGTCCAATGATTGAAGAGTTTGCTACTATTCTAGGATGCACATTAGACTTGACTGCTATGATAGCCCTTCCTGATTTGGAGATGTAGTTTCCTGGAAAATTAGTTGCGTTCTTTAATTTGCCCATAGATCATATTTATGTGTATGCACATAACCCTAGGACCATCAATCTTTCTTCTCTGATCACCATCTGTGGGACTTGGGACAAGAACACTGCTTCTTAGACCAGAATAATTACTTTCTGCTTATATGCTCAATTTTTGCTAGTTTCTCATCATGGTGATGCCGATAAACATATTGTCAATATTTTGGAACAATTGGAGCTTGGGGCTAACCCTATGCAGTTATCCTTGCTGAGACCATCATTGGGCTAGACAATTTCAAGACTCATAACCGTTTTTTCAGGCAGTTTACTTCTTCAGGTCTACAACCAAAACTTTTATTTATTTTATTTTGTCTTAATTTTTGCCTAAGCGGCCCTTTCGGGTTTCAGCTTAGCGGGTTTTATTTTATTATTCTTATCCCTTTTTTAAATTTTTTTAGATTTGGTTACAGGAAAAGTGAGTTTGCTTAATGTACCCCTCAATCCTTTGACTTATTAACCTCATCAGCTACAATCTCATCCCTTAAAATTGAAGGACAAACGTTCTATGGACCAATGGGTTGATTGGTTAAAGAAGATTTTAGATGCTGAGATCACATGGGTCTGCCCTTGGTAGAGATTGAAGTGCATGACTATTGAGCTATATGATCATTGTGTTCCTATTCTAGGGCTGCACTTCTCTACCTTTTTTACCTCTTCACGCCTTTTTACCATCAGTATGGTGCCCTCAGTTCATTATTACTGTTCTGGCTGACTTTGAAGGCTTTCCTCTGAGACAAGATTCTCTGGATAAGATTAGAAGCTTGTGGCCTTGTAAAGCTCTTAAACGAAACATACACCTGGATGCTGATGTGACTATTGATGATGATTCATGCGACTACCAAGATTTGCTAGGTATAAGAGAACTCAGGCTTTGTATGATGAGTTGCAAAGGAAGAAACAAAGACGTCACTAGATAGAATGGTCTCATAGAGCTAGTCTTAGGCTTTCTTATGTTTTGTTTTCTCTTCAAGTACTTTTGCTTTATAATAAAGGACATGCAAAGTTTAACTAAACTTCAATTTCAATTTCATTCATTAATTAAGGCCAAATGAGTACATTTAATACATCACATGACATAACTCATGTTATCAGCTAGTCTTCACAGATTTTCTAACTGAATGTTTTTCGCTCACATTTTATTTCCCTAATTTTTGCCTGACTAGCCCTTTATGGGTTTTCAAATCAGTGGGACCATTTTCTTTTTATTTATTTTCCTAAATTTTTCCTGTCAGCCCTTTGCGGGGTTTTATGAACATGGGACTGTCCTAACTTTTACCTAACTATCCTTTCAGGTTTTCTAACCAACGGACTTTATTTTCTTTATTCTACTTTTATTCATATTTTTTTTACAGGTAGTACTTCTTGAGGTGATCCAGATTCACAGGTTCCATGAACTCATTCCCTTCAAGATCTGATATCTTAACAACTCCTTTAGGTAGAACCAATTTGACAAAGTATAGTCCTTCCTAATTCGGTCTAAATTTACCTCTCAGATTGAACACCACGACTCTAGATTGTTTCAGCACTATATCTCCAGCTTTGATCTTCCCAGGCTTAACCTTCTTATTAAACACCCTGCTATCCTTCTATGATATATTTGAGTATGGAATAAAGAATTCATCCTTTTCTCATATAGAGATACAAGATGATCATATCTCTTTTACACCCATTCATTCTTAGTTATTTTAGCTTCCATGACTACTCTCAAGGACTTAATCTCAGTTTCTATGGGCAAAATTACCTCACAACCATATACCAATGAGAACGGTGTTTGGCCTGTGGCGGTTCTAGCTGTAGTCCTATATCTCCACAAGGAAAAAGGAAGATATTCAAACCAATCCTTATAAGTTTTAACCATCTTAGAAAGGATTTTCTTGACATTTTTATAGTTGCTTCCATTGCTCCATTAGCTTGAGGGCGATAAGGTGAAGATTTATGGTGCTCAATCCCATACTTTTGTAACAACTCTGCTGTTTTTGCTTGAAATTGAACCCCGTTATTCGTCATAATATATGTGGAACCCTATATCTGCAGATAAGGCTCTTCTCGATGAACCGTGCCATCTATTTTGCTTTCGGAGTGTTGAAAGATTCTGCCTCTACCCATCTCAAGATGTAATCGATTGCCACCACTATGTATTTATGACCATTTGATGTTGTCGGTCTTATTTCTCCTATGATATCAATTTCCCATGCTGCAAAGGGCCAAGGGGATGATAAATTATTCAGCATTGTTGGAGGCATATGACTAAGATTCCCGTGGATTTGACACTGATGGCATTGTCTTACTGTCCTGATATAATCCTTTTTTATAGTCATCCAGTAATACCCTTATCTGAGTATCTTCTTAGCTAGAATCATCCCGTTCATATGAGAATTGTAAGCCCCTGCATGAATCTCTTGCATCACTTCTCAGCTTCTGTCATGACCTAAACCGGGGGCTATGACCAGCACTAGGGAACGGGAATTCTTTCGAATCCGGAACCCGTAGCAAGCCCTTAAAGACAAGCATGCAATAAAATAAAATAAATAAAATATTTATTCAGCAAAAATTAAATCTCAATTAATAAAATAAATTCCTCAACTTCTTTTAATAAAATAATATCACATCTCATATCATAAATAAAATTTCTTAATACAATTCTTTAAAGAAACACTTTGAATTAAATCTTATACATGCATAAAATCAAATACAACTCTCAACAAAATCAAATACAACTACTTACTGCAGTGTCTAGAGTACAAAATAAAACTCAAGTAAGTGATTTACATAATAGGGCCGGAGCGAAAGAATCCGGCGGATAGGTCTACTGCTGAGGTCTGAAGATGAGGACTCTCCTGTAAAAATATTAACTGAGGGGAGTCAGACCTCACTGAGTGAATTGTTATCATATATATACACGCATTACTAAATGTCAAATGCAATCAATCATATGTATATGATAAATATATCGACATACATGTACACACAGATGCTGAAAATCACTTTATTTATAATATTGAAAAAATATTAGTTTAAGAAGGTTCAAATAGAACCTTAAATGATCGCAACCTCAAATAACAACAGACATCACTCTAGCCATATAGACTCACTTATTTCCAAATAAATTCACTTAATCCTTATTGACAGTAGACTGGCCGCGAGACACTAAGTCGACTGAGCTCCAGCAATCTGACTGTTAGTGTGATTGGCCCCGAGACACTTGGTCAACCGAGCTCCAGTAATCACACTCTCATTCACCTCATACAACAATCAAATCAATGAAGTCATGATCCATAAATAGGTTAGTAATTTAACCTACAATCTATTGTCGTACCGGTACGTACTTGGTGCTAGTGCTGCCCACTAGGAAGCACGTTCTATCGATATCCTTCATTAAAAATAACTCATTTCATTCATAAAATAATGATGCATATATCATATAAATAACATTATAAACCATATACATACTAGAAATATACCTAAAATAAACTAAGTATATTTCAAGTATATATACGTAAAATCAATTCAAATAAATCATGGAACATATTAAATTAAACCAATAATATATTTGAAAGTAATCTAGATTTAAGTAAAAAGAAAAACATGCATTTATTTCATAATATACCGAAAATTTACTGAAAATATACTTAAGCACTTATTAAGTCATTTATGCATAAATCATACAGTTAAAACATATATTTCTAAAACATGTAACCTAAATGCACGCATATATAAAATAACAACTCACAGGTGTGCGTTCTCGAGACGGGTCTGACGGGCCTGGTCCATTAGGCCTCGATCTCGGCGTAACTAAACAAATAAAATGATCACGACATTAGAATATATCTAACTTAAGATTCTAGAGACTCGATCTAGAATTCCTAAGCACAAACAAATACAGAATCAGAATTAGACCTGATTACGAGAATTCTATCGAAACTTTGGCAGAACCTCCGCTGTAAAACGAACATCTCTCTACTTAAAAAGTAGAGCCGGTCCTGCAAAAAAAAATACACTTCGAATACAAAATTCTCACAACCCTCGGTTGAGATCCTGAACTACTGAAATTCCCCAACCGAGGTCCACAGTTCAACACAAGTTCAATAACACAATAAAATATATTAAAATTAATAAATACCAAAAAATACCCTTTAAATATCAAAATATGGCATTTAAGTATTAAACACCAAAAGTAATTAATTTACCAAATATTACTTAAAAAAACCCTAATCAATAATATAATATTATTAAAAATCGATATTTCTCAATAATTCCACAAATATTAATAAAAATTCATTTTATAAATTCAAATTACTTAATTAGTCAAAAAAACATATTAAAAATTACTAAAAATCCATTTATTTACAAAAATAGTATTTTATATATAATTTGAAAATAATTTTCAAAAAATAGTATAATTAGTTAATAATTTGTAAAAATCATTTTTATACCTCAATAATTATTAAAACAATTAAATTTAATTGTCAACTAAAATTATCACCAAATTACCAAAATACCGCTAATATATAAAAATACACATAAAATACTAAAAACATTAAAAAAGTCAGTACAAATTATATAAATACTCAAAAATTATTTTCTCAACATATTATTCATTAAAATCAACAAATACACTTAATTAACCAATTATTTCTAATTAAATATATATTTAACCTATATTTCCAAAACTAATATAAACTAAAAATAATTATAAAAATTAAACAAAATACACAAAAATTATAAATTAAATTCTAAAATTAATATTAACCACCAATAACACCAAAAATCAGAATTTCACAATTTATTTACAAAAATAATAAAATAATAAAAAATTCACAAAATCCAAATAATTCCCAAAAATCATAAAAAAATTATGGGATGTAGATTAAGCTAAGAGGAACAATTTTTGTAAAGTAATTAAGCATGAATCACAAAGAGTCAAGCCCAGAAAAATCGAAAAACTCAAGGTGGCCGAAACTTAAAATCGCTCACCACCAAAATCTAGACCAAACCAAACAAAACGAAGCTTAAAAACACACTCACCAGTGCTCATGGAAGAGAATGAGACCAGCGGTGTCGATGGTGGTGGTTGAAAATGGGACAAACGACGATGAGCTTAATTTTCGATATTCCGGCTTCTCAAGCTTCAAACGGCGCGGAAATGGAAGCTAATGGCGGTGGAGTTGGCTGGCAGGCGAGGGAAGGTGGGGAGGCACACCGATGGCCAGCGAACGGGATGGCAGATGGTGATGATGAAGGTGATCGGGAAAGAGAGTGAGGGAGGAGAGATTTTGTGTTTTATATATTATATATTATATATTATATGTATATATATATATATATATTATATACTATGTTTATAACCTTATATTAATAAAATAATTGTGTGTATATCTAAACCACATATTTAAATATACATATACACAAATATATATATATACACACACACACACACACATTTATATATTATACACAATAAAATAACAATATACACACATTAATTAATAATAAACCCTAAATATATTTGCATATATATATATATATATATTAACTTATAAAATACACTTAAATAATGTAATTTATTAAAATAATAATATTAAAGTATTATTAAAATAATATTATTCAAAATATTAAACCACAATATAAACAATTACGTAGAAAATCTTAATTAAGCGTAAAATAATAATGATAATAATCCACAAGATAATAAATAATCATTTATTATTTTTAAAATTATTAACATTGCATATTTTATTTTAAAATAAAATAATTTAAAAACTCGAGTTATTACAGCTTCATCCTTTTGAGGCACCTGAGTTGCATCCCATTTAGCATTATTTTGTATAATACCACCATCATGACTTGTATAGTTACGTGCAATGACACGAACAACATATCTTTCTTTGAGGCTACTTCATTTGGATAAATTCCTTCTTCAATGAATCTCTGAACATCATAAAACCAAGGCTTTTCTTGAGGCCCCATTTGAACATTTATAATCTGCTCACTCCCATAACATGGTGCTCTAGACTTCATGATCACTAAAGGTTTCATGGCCAACCCAGTTGCACTATCCCACATTAAAGAGAGTGTTGCCAGTGTGTCTCCCATCTGATTATCGTCTCTAGATAGATGGATAAAGAGACCTTTAATGAAATTCTTTATTAAGGCTTTCAAATAGCAGATATAAGGCTTCAGCTTTCCTCTTTTACTTCCCATTCTTCATTAGCCTGACTAATGACTAACATTGAATCCCTATAGACCAATAAATCTTTCGCTCCAGTTGCCACAACTGCCTCAACTCCATATATACATGCTTCATACTCGACCATGTTGTTTGTGACCTTGAAATCAGTTTCTTTGCCATTGGTATGGTTTCTCCTTTCGATGTAATAAGAATCACTCCCAATCTAGCTCCTTTGTTGTTTACAGCTCCAACAAAGTTTTCACTCCAGTGCTCTATAGTTGCTAAGTTCTCATATGGAAACTCCAAATTCCATTACTTTTCACCTTCGGATCGCATTCTGAGCTAAGATTCTGCTACTGGCCTTCCTTGATTACCTTTATAGTAATGTACTCTATATCAAATTCAGGTTAAGAGTACCAACCATCGAGACATTTTTCCAATTAGAGCTATGCTTGAAATAGATACCTTAGAGGGTCTATTCTTGAAACAGCTTGAACCCTATAAGATTGAAAATAATGCCTTAATTTCTTCGTAGCCCAAATCATGATCAGACATGTCTTTTCTACTAAATCATATTTTTCCTCGTATGGCAGAAACTTCTTGCTCAGGTAGTACACTGCATGCTCTATTCCATCTAACCCTTCTGTCCTAACATTATCCCCATTGCATCCCCTCTAAAGCCAAGTATAAAACCAATGGCTTACCCTGTCTAGGAGTTTTAGAATAGGTGGATTAACAAGATACTCCTTGATCTTATTAAAAACTTTCTGACAATCATCATTCCACTTAACTGGCTTATCTCTCCTTAAGAGCTTAAAGATAGGGTCACAAATATTAGTGAGTTTTGTGATAAACCTACTAATATACTGTAACCTGCCAAGGAATCCTCTTACTTTTTTCTCCATCTTTGGTGCTGGCATTTCCTAGATGGCTTTCACTTTATCCGGATTCATTTCAATTCCCCAGCTGCTCACTATATGCCCTAACAGCTTCCCTGAAGTAACCCCAAAAATGCACTTCTTAAGGTTGAGTCTCAGTTGTACCTCTCAATTCGGGCCAAGAACTTGTCAAAGGCTTCAAAGTGTCCTCCTCTTGTCTCTGATTTGACCATCATGTCATCCACATACACTTTAATCTCTTTATGCATCATATCATGGAAAAGTGCTAGTAGCGGCTCTTTGATAAGTTGCACCTGCATTCTTCAGTCTGAAAGGCATCACTTTATAATAATAGATCCCCCACTTTAGATGAAAGCTATCTTAATCTTGTCCATGACTGCCATCGTTGTATGGTTGTACTCGAAAAATTCATCCATAAATGTTAAGACCCGAGTTTTTAAATATTTTTATATGTATCGGATATGCGAGCATTAATAAATTTTAAATATATATTTGATTATTTAATTATTTTATAAATAATTAACGTTATTTTACGTTTATCACTAGTTTTGTACGTAAAAATTTTCCAAAACTCATTATTTTAGGAAATATATTTTATTGTTTGTGTTATTTTATTTTATTAAATGTATACGGTTTCATGCATGATCATTATTTTGTGTATTAATATATATACATATTTACATATATATATATATAATATATTATATATAATATATATATATATATTTAGGGTTATTTTATACATGTGTTACATATATGTATATAGTGTGTGTATAATATATAATTATTTATATAATTATAGTATATTATATTTATTAAGTAGTATATAATTATATTTATATAAATTATTAATAATAATATATATTAATATAATAATATTTAGTTTCATCACCTCCCTATAATATAAAGTTTATATATATATAATTAGTTTATATAATAATAATAATAATAATAATAATAATAATAATAATAATAATAATAATAATAATAATAATAATAATAATAACTTATCTTCATCACCTTCCCTCATCCCCGAAACCTACCCCTCCCCTCTCCTCACGCTGCAAGTCCGGCCACCTACCATCAGTGTACCTCTTAGAGTGCCGCCTTCCTCTCCAGCTGCGCCACCACTTCCCACTGTTTTCTTTAGCGTCGTTCAGGCCCGTATTTGGTGTAGAAACCCGAAACTCCTCTCCTCACCGTTCATTGACTTTTTAGCCACCATTTTCGACACCGTCGGTCTCTTTCCCTTCCCTGAGCACTGGTGAGTATGTCTCTAAGCTTGGTTTCTTTTGGTTTGGCCTAGATTTTGGTGGTGAATGATTTCTTCATTTCGGCCCTTTATGTTCCTCAATTTTTTTGAACTTCGATCTTTAAGATTCAAGCTAAGTGTCTTCACAAAAGTTGATTCTACTAGCTTAATCTATACTCTGGAATTTTTGTTGAATTTTTGGAATTTATTTTGATTTTTATGAATTTTTTATTATTTTCTAAATTTCATAAATTAATTAAATAAATTGTGAAATTGTGATTTTTGGTGTTTATGGTGGTTGAAAATAATTATAGAATTTAATTATAATTTTTGTAATTTTTGTGTAATTATTATAATTTTATTTAGTTTATGTAAATTTTGAAAATATAGGTTTTATATGTGTTTTGTTAAAATTAATTGGTTAATTGAGTATAATTGTTGATTTTATTGAATTATATGTTGAGAAAATAATTTTAGAGTATTTAGATAATTTTTAGTGAATTTTTGAGTAATTATAGTATATTATGTGAATTTTTATATATTAGGGATATTATGGTAATTTGGTAGTAATTTTAGTTGAATATTAAGTTTAATTGGTTTTAATAATTATTTGAGGTATAAAAATGATTTTTATAAATTATTTACTATTTTTAACTAATTAAAATTATTTTTCAAAAAATATTTTCAAATTATATATAATATACTATTTTTGTAAATAAATGGGTTTTTAGTAATTTTTAATGTTTTTGGACTAATTAAGTAATTTGGATTTATAAAATGAATTTCATTAATATTTTGTGAATTTATCGAGTTATTATCAATTTTTAATAATATTATATTAATATTAGGGTTTTTAACTAAATATTGGTGAAATAATTATTTTTTAATGTTTAAATATTTAAATTGCTATATTTTGGTATAAAAAGGATATTTTCGGTATTTATTGGATTTTATTATAATTTATGGTATTTTGTTGTGAATTATGAACCGCGGTCGGTGGAATTTGTAATTTGAGGTCCGACCGAGGGCTTTTGAGGATTCTATATTCGAAGTGTGTTTCCTTGCAAGACCGACTCTACTTTTTAAGTAGAGAGATGTTCGTTTTACATAGGAGGTTTTGCCAAATTTTCAGTAGAATTCTTGTAAAACGTGACATTCGGTCAAATTCCTATTCCTTATCTATGTCTTGAATTCTAGATTGAGTTTCTAGAAGTTAAGTTAGTTTCATTCTGATTTTAGATTGTGATTTGATTGTTTAGTTGCGCCGAGACTGAGGCCTAGTGGACCAGGCCCGTCGGACCCTTTTCTTGGAGCGCATCCCTGTGAGTTGTTATTTTATATATGCGTGCATTTAGGCTGCATGTTTTAGAAATATATGTTTTAATTGCATGATTTATGCATAAATTGCTTTAATAAATTATTAGTATATTTTAGGTATATTTTTAGTATATTTTTGGTGTACTTTGAAATAAATGCATGTTTTACTCTTGATTTATACCTAAATTGTTTTTAAGTATAAATATAGTTTATTTTTTGTTTATTTTATAATTGAATTGAATTTATCTGACATATATGTATTCGAAATATACTTAGTTTATTTTAGGTATATTTCTAGTATATATATGGTTTATATTGCCATTTAAATTAATATCATGCATCATTTATTTTACGAATGTATAAGTTTATTTTAATGAAGGATATCAATAGAATGTGCTACCTAGTGGGCAGCACTATGACTGAGTACGTACTGGTACGACGATAGATTGTAGGTTAAATTACTAACCTGTTTGTGGATTATGACTTGATTGATTTGATTTGATTGATGTGAAATGTGATTTGAGAGTGTGATTGTTGGAGCTCGATTGACTTAGTGTCTCAGGGCTAGTCTACTGTCCAAATGGAATAAGTGAATTTATTTAGAACTAAGTGAACCTGTATGGCTATTATTATTTGAGGTTGCGATCATTTAGGGTTCTATTTGATCCTTCATAAATTGATATTTTTCAGTACTATATATGAAGTGATTTTTCAGCATTTGTGTGTACATGTCTGCACACACACACACACACACAGATATATATATATATATATATATATATATATATATATATATATATATTTATTTATTATATGCATATGTTTGAATGCATTTGTCATATAGGAGATGCATGTATATATATTATAACAATTCACTCAGTGAGGTTTGACTCCCCTCTGTTGATATTTTTCAGGAGAGTCTTCGTCTTCAGACCTCAGCAGTAGACCTGTTCGCCGGATTTCTTCTGCTCGGCTTTATTATGTAAACTGCTTACTTGAGTTTTATTTTGTATTCCAGACACTACAGCAGTGGTTGTACTTTAATCTGCTATGAGTTGTATTTATATTTATGCATGTATGATATTTTAAATTCAGAGTGTTACTCTGAAATATTTGTACTTAAAGATTTTATTATATATAAGATGTGATTTTATGTTATTTAAGTGAGCTAAGAAGTTATTTATTTTGTATTCAAGATTTAATGTCACGACCCAAAACAGGGGCCATGACCGGTGCTAGGGAACGGGAATTCTTTCGAATCCGGAACCCGTAGCAAGCCTTAAAATAAAATAAAACATGCAATAATAATAATAACATAAATAAAATATTTTGCAGCGGAAATAAAATTCATAAATAAAATAAGTATAATGATCCGCCAATAGAATTAAATGAACAACCTCATCTCATATATAAATAATCTTTTAATACAATATTAGTTCAAACATTTAAAAATACATATTTCTTACAAATATAATACATAAGTCTCACAACTGACTATAACTAATGTAGTGTCTAGATTATAAAATAAAGCTCAGGTAAGCAGTTTACATAGTGAAGCTGGGGCGGAAGAAATCCAGTGTAAAGATCTGTTATTGAGGTCTGAAGACGATGACTCTCCTGAAAAATAGTCAACGGAGGGGAGTCAAACCTCACTGAGTGAATCGTTATAATATATATACATGCATAGCTAAATGACAAAAGCACACAGTCAACAGTATATATAATAAATATATATACAAGCAAATACACACAGATACAACAAATCATTTTATATATTTTACTGAAAATAATATCCATTTATGAAGGATCAAATAGAACCCTAGAAAATCGCAACCTCAAAACAGTGTTAGACAACACTCTAGCCATACAGGCTCACTTATTCCAAATAAATTCACTTGTTCCATTTGGACAGTAGACTGGTCCCGAAACACTTGGTTAACCGAGCTCCAGTAGTCTGACTATCAGTGTGATTGGCCCCCGAGACCTCTGGTCAACCGAGCTCCAGCAATCACACTCTCAAATCACATCACACATCAAATCAAATCAATCCGATCAATATCCACAAATAGGTCAGTACTATAGCCTAAATGCTATCGTCGTACCGGTACGTACTCGGTCCTAGTGTTGCCCACTAGGTAGGACGTTCTATTGATATCCTTCATTTTAAATGTAAAACACACATTCATGAATAAATGATGCATGGCTTTAAATAAATAACAATATAAACTATATATATACTAGAAATATACCAAAAATAAACCAGGTATATTCCGAGTATATATACATCAAATAATTCAATTTAATTACAAAATAAACTAGAAATAAACCATAAATATACTTAAAAACATTTAAGTATATTCCATTAATAAAACAAGCATATAGTTTAAAATATACCAATAATATACCTAAGTAATTATTAAGTTATTTATGCACAATTTACTAAAATAATCATACATTTCTAAAACATGCATCCTAAAACACTTATATATAAAATAACAACTTACTGTTATTGCGCTCCTCGAGACGGGTCCGACAGGCCTGGTCCACTAGGCCTCGGTTTCGGCGTAACTAAATAAACAAACGATAACATAAATCAGAATAAATCTATCGAAAATTCTAAACACTCGATCTAGAATTTTAGACATAAAATTAGAATAGGAATTCGACCGGATATCACATTTTACGAGAATTCTATCGAAAATCCAGTACAACCTCCCCTGTAAAACGAACATCTCTTTACTCAAAGAGTAGAGCCGGTCCTGGAAAGAAACACACTTCGAATAAACACAGTTCACAATCCTTCGGTCAGACTCCAAACTACAATTCTGCCGACCAAGGTTCACAATTCACGAGATATTATAAAACACATGAAAAATACCAAAAATGCCCTTCAATACTCAAAATACATTTTATAAATCCAAATTATATAATTAACCCTAAAACATGTTAAAAATCAATAAAAACCCATTTATTTAGAAAAATCGTATATTATATATAATTTAAAAATAAATTACGAAAAATAGTTTTAATTAGTTAAAAATACTTAATAATTTGTAGAAATAATTTTTATACCTCAAATAACTAGTAAAACCAATTTAATTATATTTTTATCCAATTTAGTGTCAAATTATCAAAATACCCCTAGTTACGTAAATTCCCTTAAAATTAATCAAAAATTTCACCAAAAATAATATAATTACTCAAAATTAATTTTCTCAACATATAATTCAATAATATTAATATTCATACTCAATTAACCAGTTAATTTCAATAAAACACATAATTAACCTAATTTTCTCAAAATTACATAAACTAAAAAAATTCAAAATAATTATATAAAATTTAAAAAAATTACAAATAAATTTCTAAAATTCATTTCAACACCTATAAACACCATAAAACACAATTTCATAATTTAATTAATGAATTTTCAAAAATTAGAAAATATTAATAAAATAATAAAAAAATTCACAAAAATCAAAATAATTCCTAAAAATTATAAAAAAAACTTCACAGAGCAAGATTAAGCTACTAGGATCAATTTTTGTGAAGGAAGTTTACATGAATCAACCAATCGAAGCTCAAAAAAATTAAAAAACCCTAATTGGCCGAAAATGTAAAATCGAAACCTAGGGAAATCTAGACGATTTCAAGTGAAACAAAGCTTGGAAATGCACTCAATAGAGCTCAAGGAAGAGATAGAGACCGGTGGGGCTCAAAACAATGGCTGGAATCACGTCGATCGGAGTTAGGATCGATTTTCGGCTTCTCGAGTTTTCACAGCGTTCACCGGTGCTAGAGAGGGTGGCTGAACTGCTGGAAATGGTGGTAGCACACCAAAGGGCACAGTGACGGTGAAGAAACGATGAGATCAGTGCCGGAAATGGGAAGAAACGGATCGGGGAAGAAGAAGGAGAGGAAGTGGCAAAATGGTAAATATATCAAACTTTATTTTAGTTAATGATATTTTATGTAAATATGTATATATATATCTCACTTTATTATTATTTTAATATATATTTTAACACACACAATAAATGTCCACCACATACTTTAATAATAATATATATACACATATACATATATACACATATTTAATTAATTAATATAAAACTATATAATATAATTTAATTATAAAATAAACCCTAATTTAATTTAAATGCATGAAGTCGTAAATATATTTTATTGACACTTTAAAATCATGCATGAACTCATGCAAATTCACTAAACCGATTAAAATAATTAATATTTAATTATTTACGTTTTAATTTTCCCCGAAAATAAAATTCCCAGAAAAATTTTACGTAAAGGACTTAAAATAATATAAAATAATTAAAATGACTTTAATAATTAATAAACTCATTAACTAATCATATATATATATATAAATTATTAACACTGCATATCCCGATACAGTAGAAAATTATTTAAAAAACTCAGGATATTACATTTAATTCCTGTTGCACAATTATTTTATTTATTTGATAATATTGCATGCTTTTTTTTTAAGGCTTACTACGGATTCCGAATTCGAAAGAATTCCCGTTCCCTAGCACCAGTCATGGTCCCCTGTTTTAGGTCATGATAATAAAAGAATACATTGCACTTGTTGCAGCACTATCCACTATTACATCAATGTGAGGTAACGGGAAGTCATCTTTTGGACAGGCTTTGTTTAAATCCCTAAAATCTACACATATCCGTACTTTGCCATCTTTAATAGGAGCGGGTACTATTTTTGCTAGCCACTGAGGGTAGTCTACTACCTCTAGGAAGTTAGCCTGTATTTGCTTGGCAATTTCCTCCTTTATCATTTCTGTCCATTCTGGTCTTAATCTGTGCAATTTCTGTTTAACCCGGCTTGGTTTCTAGATAAGTTCAAATGTGATGCTCTGTTATTTCCCTATCCAAACCTGGCATGTCTTCATAAGTCCAAGCAAATACTACCTTTCTTTTTGTTAATATTCTCTCAAAATTTTTCCTCTCTTCAGGAGTTTACTCATGTGATATATAAATGTTCTTTGGATTATCATTTATGCCCATGTTAAATGAATCAAATTGAATTGAATTAATGTCAAACATGCATGACCTATCAAAATTATAATGCACAGAACTATCAGGATGCACATCACATAAGTAAGCAAAGCCAGCATTCATATCATTGACCATAGGAAAAACAACATCTTTGTCCGCATAAAGACTAGACATTATTACATCAGTTTCTTCATAAAAAAACATCAATAAAACTATCACTAATTATAGTAGCTAAGTCCTGGGGTGGTTCCTCCTTAGGTGGCAAACACAGCAGCTCCTCAACAGCATCATCACCTATCCTTTCAGTTACTTGCTTCATCACTTCCTCTTTGTTGTTGGCTACTAGGTTTTCCACAATATACTCCTTGAAGATCTCAAACCCAGGGACATCCTTTCCATCCACATTAACAAATTCTTTGGTACCTAGATAATACTTGCCCTCCCCTTGGCTTGATGAAGTTCTCACTTAGTGGTCCAATTCTTCCCAAGGGCTTATTTCTTTTTGCTTTCTCCTTGTTCTTTACTCTTCTACTAGCTAGTCCTGCCTCAGTATATCCCAAACCTTCGTATGGTCCTGGGTCTTAATGTTCGAGGGCCTAGGACTTCCTTATTCATTCTTTTTGAGCCCCTGTCCAGGTCGATAATTCATGCTTTCCGTCATTTTTACAACCCTGGGATCCGTCCCATCAAATATTCCAACAACGTGGAAACTAGGCGGAACACACACTTACTTCTGTTTATTAAGTATAGCTACCACAGCTGCATTGGTTCCAGCTTCTATTGTCACGACATCTCCTTCATAAGGGAATTTTATTTTTTGGTGCACAGTTGAAGGTACTCCTCCCAGGACATGAAACCACGACCTTCCCAACAGCAGGGCATAGGTAACAGGGATTTCCAGCACAGTAAATTCAATAGTCGACTCTATAGGCCCTGTTTTGACCAAAGCCTAAAATGTTCCCTCCATATTCCTGGTATTTTCATCATAAGCTCTGATTATAAGATTTGAAACTATCAAGTCACCTACTTTCAACCCAGATTAGGCAGGATCTTTAACGGGCATACATTTATAGCTAAACCATCATCTACCATTACAAAGTTGGTTCTCTTCCCTTTTACTTCAATTGGGATAAATAATGCCTTATTGTGGTTTCTTCCTTCCAAAGGCAAGTCATCATATGAAAATATTATCAGCCCATGTTTCTTTTCTGTCACCTTTGCTACCATAGCCTCAGGCATAGCTATCGTTTCAATGCTCATATTCGACAAAGCTTTAACCAGAGCCCTTTTGTGACTACTCGAATGCATCAGTAATTCCCAGATTCTCACATTCGTTTTAGCCTTCTTGAGTTATTCCAGGATCAGGTCTTTTTTCTGTCCTTCCTCTACTTCTGCATCTTCTATTTCTTTCCTTTCTGTAACCCTTTCATTTTGCTTTTTCTGCTGTCTGATAATTCCTCCCATTTCTAGTAACATGATTCACATTTGGATTATCACTCCATACATTAACTCCAGTGGGTTTTTCTTCATCAAAATCATACCAGATGTCCATGGACCCAACGATCCATTCCCCTTTTCCCATTTTTCCAAACTTCCACTGTGTATGTTTCTTCTCCTTTCAACTCCCTCAGCTTGTCCATATATTGGCTTAGCAATTCTTCAACCCCTTCTTGGGATAGTTCTGGGGTTAAGAATTTATCTTCTTCAAACTCATCACCCCATCCTGTCGGCATGATCTCTTCCATAGGTATGTCAGCAGAAGCAGGTTTATAATAGAATACTCTATAATCAAACTTGCCCGAAGGTTGTCTCAACAGATCTTCAACTCCTCTTAGCGGCTGCTCTAGAATTTCAGGCTCTTCTTTTACCGGCTTATCATCAAACTCATCTCCCTAACCTGAGGGCTTAATTGATTCAATAGGGGATATCAATAGAGGGTGGTTTTAAGTAAAATACTCTGTAATCAAACTTGCCTAAGGGCTGGCCCAGTAAATCTTCTACTCCTCTCTGTGGCTGTCCAAAAGGTTCTCCACTAGGTATAAGGTTGAGGTCCTTGAAGGAGCTTAGCACTTCTTCTTTACTAACCCTTGAGTTGATCCTCATAGTGGCTGGTAGTGGAACATTTCGATAGTCTGGGAAAGGGTTATTTTCTGGTGTTTAGGTTGGAATTGGATTTCTCAGGGTCGGTGATTTTTCCAGAGTCTATCAGGTTTTGGATTTCATGTTTTAGGCGAATGCAGGTATCTGTGGAATGGCCAGCTACTTGATGAAACTTGCAGTAACTGTTTAGATCATAACCAGGGACATTTGGATTTGGGGGTTTGGATTTGGTTAGGGGTCTGAGCAGGCCTTTTTGGATTAGCCTTTCTAGGACTTTAGAGAGTGGCTGGTTAAAGTTAGAAAATCTCCTGGGTTGTTGAAACTGCACGCACCTCTACAGCTCAGCTAGTACTTCCTTGTTGTATGCCCTCAGTTGGGTAGTTTCAGGTTCCTGTGCCTCTAGTAGTTTTCTTTTTCTCACTCTTAATTTCCTCAGCTTGTAACCCATCATCATACAAATCCACAAAGGTTTTGGGATTCATCATCTGTAGCCTCTCAACCAAATTAGGTGACACATTATGAACTATCATTCTAACTTGATCCTTCTCAGCAAGCTTATTTTTCATCATCCCTGCTTTATTCATGAAACGAGTTAAGAAATTAGAAAAAGACTCATTTAATTTCTATTCAGTTAACTTTAGATCCATGATGGATACCTCTAACCTGGTATTGTAATCGTATTGTTTCAAAAAAGCATTACACAGTTCTTTCCAGTCAACTCTAATAGACTTTTCTAACCCATGATACCAGTTCACAGCTATTCCTTCCAGAGACAGCATAAACAACCTAACAACTACTGTTAATGGTGCTTTATTAGTGCTCATGGTTGTTATGTGTTGGCTTAAATGAATTCTAGGGTCTCCTCTCCTATTAAATTTTTGCAGTTAAGGCATTTTGAATTTTTCGGGTAGCTTATCTCCCTCCATTTATAGCATGTCATCAAAGTCAAAAGAATATCCCATTCCTTGTCCTCTAATCAGCTCTTCCATCTTAGACATTTTCTGAGTCAGTGCTTGCATCTGCTTGGACTCAATGTCTTAAACCAATTCAAGTGATTCTCTCTTCGCCTTTTCTACCATGTAGTTTTTAATGTCTTCCAGTCTCACATCAATAGCAGGCACATTTCTAGTAGCAGGTTGCCCCCCAATATTATTAGCAGCAGGTGGCTGTTCAATAGTAGCAGCAGGTGGTTGTTCAATAACAGCAATAGGTGGTTGTTCAATAATAGCAGCAGGTGGTTGTTCAACAACAGATTGCATAAGTCTGGCCAAAGCCTTTCTTAGTTCATCTTGCACTATAGCTCTTATGTCATCCATCAAAGCTCCCTTAATGTCCTCCAAGGTACACATCTCTGGATATTGTTCCATTTCAATCTATTTAGTCTAAGTTGGTTAATCTTCTAAGAATAATGGATTGATTGGACTCCCCTCTAGTCTCTCTAGTTTGTGAAGAATGCCTTGAGCTATAGACTTCGGACTTAAATCAACTCTGGTCAATTTGCCACCTCTTCGTCCCCAAACATAAGAAGACCCAGATGAATCTATGATGGCTGCAAAACAAAGTATTAGTATGATGCATGAACTGTATGTATGCATGATGCATGTGTTTATGCAATAAGTAGCAAGCAAGCACTTAGCAAGTAGCAAATATCAAGAAGCAATCAACAAGCAACATGCAAGCATAAGCCTTCCAACCTTATTCCTCCCACACATGTATTCAATGGCAAGTCTCTTTTTCCTAGAATTTTTGGTTTTGGGCCTTCATATTAATAAGGGATATTAAGAGCCGATGCGCATGCCAAATCTCTCTTTAAAACAAAAGCATAAAAACAATATTTCTAAATTTAAAGGTCTAGCCTAATCCTTATTAGCCTGAATGGGCTTCACAAGTATAGGCCTGGGCTTTTATAAATAGAAATACCTCATGCCAATTCAAACAAACAAGCACTTTAGGTAAAAATCCTAGGGGAAGTAACTAGGCCATTATATGTGGTTAGAGTCCGGTGAAAAGTTAAGGTTCCCTTAGTAAGATGCTCTCCATTATGGACTTTGAGTTATAGGCCAAGGTTAAAGGGGCCAATCTATAACTCCATAAAGCTAATGGAATCATGGAATCGTAAACCAACGCCATCACTTTAGTAAGGACATGCAGAATGAATGCAAGAATGAAATA
>CANTUR010001741.1:37500-40000 GCA_947683625.1 Mallotus nudiflorus | reverse complement strand
GACAAACTTGGGATTTGCGATCCCAGGTAAGATCGGTTCAGGATCATGGGATCCTTTTCTATCAGATAGGACGGGCTGTTGCACAAAATGTATTTCTAAGTAATTGCCCCATAGATCCTATATCTATCTATATGAAGAAGAAATCCTGTAACGAAGGGGATTCTTATTTGTACAAATGGTACTTCGAACTTGGAACGAGCATGAAGAAATTAACGATACTTCTTTATCTTTTGAGTTGTTCTGCCGGATCGGTTGCTCAAGACCTTTGGTCTCTACCCGGACCCGATGAAAAAAATGGGATCACTTATTATGGACTTGTTGAGAATGATTCTGATCTAGTTCATGGCCTATTAGAAGTAGAAAGCGCTCTGGTGGGATCCTCACGGACAGAAAAAGGTTGCAGTCAGTTTGATAATGATCGAGTGACATTGCTTCTTCGGCCCGAACCAAGAAGTCCCTTAGATATGATGCAAAATGGATCTTGTTCTATCCTTGATCAGAGATTTCTCTATGAAAAATACGAATCGGAGTTTGAAGAAGGGGAAGGAGAAGAAGTCCTCGACCCGCAACAGATAGAGGAGGATTTATTCAATCATATAGTTTTGGCTCCTAGAATATGGCGCCCTTGGGGCTTTCTATTTGATTGTATCGAAAGGCCCAATGAATTGGGATTTCCCTATTGGGCCAGGTCATTTCGGGGCAAGCGGATCATTTATAATGAAGAAGATGAGCTTCAAGAGAATGATTCGGAGTTCTTGCAGAGTGGAGCCCTGCAGTACCAGATACGAGATAGATCTTCCAAAGAACAAGGCTTTTTTCGAATAAGCCAATTCATTTGGGACCCTGCAGATCCACTCTTTTTCCTATTCAAAGATCAGCCCTTTGTCTCTGTGTTTTCACATCGAGAATTCTTTGCAGATGAAGAGATGTCAAAGGAGCTTCTTACTTCCCAAACGGATCCTCCTACATCTATATATAAACGCTGGTTTATCAAGAATACGCAAGAAAAGCACTTCGAATTGTTGATTCATCGCCAGAGATGGCTTAGAACCAATAGTTCATTATCTAATGGATTTTTCCGTTCTAATACTCTATCCGAGAGTTATCAGTATTTATCAAATCTGTTCCTATCTAACGGAACGCTATTGGATCAAATGACAAAGGCATTGTTGAGAAAAAGATGGCTTTTCCCGGATGAAATGAAAATTGGATTCATGTAATAGGAGAAAGGTTTCCCATTCCTTAGCCTGAAAGATATGTGGCCATGAAATAGGGATTCAGTGGAACAGAATTGACTGGGTGGTAGAGTCGTGGAAACACCTGTTTCTTCCATATTTTGGACATGGAACAAGATGTTACTGCGGAAACATGGAAGAATTGGAATCTTAGATCAAAACACTATGTATGGATGGTATGAACTGCCTAAACAAGAATTCTTGAACAGCAAGCAACCAGAACTATTACTCACTACATCAAAAAATTTCCATTAATGAAAGATGTAAATCCATTGGAAAATCAAAAATACGTATGTCGGATGAAATGGTGGTTGTTGCTATCTGCTCCAATAACGAATCATTGGTTTAATTGAATAACTAAAAGAATAACTAAATAAAATAGATAGACCCTTCTCTTCGTCTCAGGTCGATGGATCTTCTCACTTAGAGGATCCCCTATATGGATAATACACATTCCAGTTGACCGGGCCTAATTCTAATTGTTTTGTTCCGAAGCAAAGATATCCACGTGGCGGTTCGTCCTATTCAGATATTCACGACCAAGAAGTACTGGATTCTCTTTCGGATAGGCCCTGAAAGGAGAAGGAAGGCCGGAATGCCAACAGACGTCTATTATTGAATTCACCCGACCCGAGAGTACCCATTTTCTTTTTTATTTTGGGAACATCCAGTGCCAAAGTCACTGAATGAGTAAGTCGCCAATCCCTAAAACGGACTATGTAATGTACTTTATCTGTTGGGTTACGGGCGGGCATTTTACCAGAGGTTTTTATTGTATCAACTACCCTTGTGTAATTCCTGTTGAAGCATATACTCGGGGGTGGTTGCAGGGCGGACGCTTTCAAGGCGGACTCCCCATTCATTAGATAGAGAAGATCACCAAAATTTCGTGATCCGCTGCCGAACTTATTCCAATTCCAAGATCTCGGATCGAATCGGTATATCAATATTGATTCGATCCGAGATCTCTTATTGAATTGCTCATTCAATGAGCATTCTCAATATTATGCCTTGAAGAGGACTCGAACCTCCACGCTCTTTAGCACGAGATTTTGAGTCTCGCGTGTCTACCATTTCACCACCAAGGCATCTTGAAAGTGAATCGTATTCCATGAATATGATATCTATCTAGTGTGATGTATGGAATATATGACAAAGGTGGAGTGTTGGAGTATTTCTATTGATCGGTCATGTCATATAGGCCCGAGTCGGACATCCAATTGCTTCGATTTGAATTATCCGGAAGATGCCTTATATATTTATTT
>CANTUR010001741.1:0-20000 GCA_947683625.1 Mallotus nudiflorus | reverse complement strand
GTTGGTCATACAAATTAATCGACGATTTGGAACAACAAGAGGGAGAAAATGAAGAAAACATGGAGGAAGATCATGAAATTCGTTCACGAAAAGCCAAACGTGTAGTAATTTTTACTGATAATCAACAAAATACAGATACTTATAATAATACCAAAGACACAACGAATTTTGACCAAATAGACGAAGTTACTTTGATCCGTTATTCACAACAATCAGACTTTCGTCGAGACATAATAAAAGGATCCGTGCGAGCACAAAGACGTAAAATAGCTATTTGGGAACTGTTTCAGGCAAATGCACATTCTCCCCTTTTTTTGGACAGAATAGACAAATCCTTTTTTTTTTCTTTTGATATTTCCGAACTGATAAAAACAATGTTTATAAATTGGATGTGTAAAAACACAGAATTCACAATTTCAAATTCTACTTATACAGAGAAAAAAACAAAAGAAAGTAAGAAAAAAGACGGGGACAAAAGAGAAGACGACAAAAGAGAGGAAAAAGCTCGGATAGAAATAGCTGAAGCCTGGGATAGCATTCTTTTTGCTCAAGTAATAAGAGGTTGTATTTTAGTAACCCAATCGATTCTTAGAAAATATATTATATTGCCTTCATTAATAATAGCTAAAAATGTCATTCGTATACTATTTTTTCAAATTCCCGAATGGTCGGGGGATTTAAAGGATTGGAGTAGAGAAATGCATGTTAAATGCACCTATAATGGAGTTCAATTATCAGAAAAAGAATTTCCGAAAAACTGGTTAACAGATGGGATTCAAATAAAGATACTATTTCCTTTTCGTCTAAAACCTTGGCACAGATCTAAGTTAAAACTCCCTCATAAAGATCCAATGAAAAAGAAAGTACAAAAAAATGATTTTTGTTTTTTAACAGTTTGGGGAATGGAAGCTGAACTCCCTTTTGGTTCTCCCCGAAAACGGCTTTCACTTTTTGAACCCATCTTTAAAAAACTTGAAAAAAAAATTCGAAAAATGAAAAAAAATGGTTTTCAAGTTATAACAATTTTAGAAGAAAGAAGAAAATTATTTCTAAATTTATCAACAGAAAAAAAAAACTGGGTCGTCAAAAACATTTTATTTCGAAAAGAAATAATAAACAAATTTTCAAAATCAAAAAGAAATAAAATTCGATTATCTGGAGTTAACGAAGTATATGAATTGAATGCAACTAAAAAAGAAAAAGATTTGTTAATCAATAACAATAATCGGACGAGTCATAAATTGTCCACCCCAATTCGATCTATGGTTTGGGCAAATTTTTCACTAACAGAAAAAAAAATGAAAGATCTTTCTGCTAGAAGAAAGATAATCCTAAATCAAATAGAAAAAATTTCAAAAGAAAAGGAAAAAAAAATTCTAACCTCGGAGATAAATATTAGTCCTAACAAAATAAGTTATAATGCTAAAATATTAAAATCATCAAAAAATTTTTCACAGATATTAAAAAGAAGAAATGCTCGATTAGCAAATAAATTCCATTTTTTTATAAAAATTTTGATTGAAAGGATATACATAGATATCTTTTTAGGTATCATTAATATTCCGAGACGCAATGCACAGCTTTTTCTTGAATCAACAAAAAAAATTATTACTAAATACATTTACAATAATGAAGAAAATCACAAAAAAATTGATAAAACAAATCAAAATACAATTCACTTTATTTCGATTATAAATAGAAAAAAGTCAAGTAATCTTGCTGTTTTTAATAAGAATAATAAGAATTCGCAGATTTTTTGTGACATATCTTCCTTGTCACAAGCGTATGTATTTTACAAATTATTACAAATCCAAATTATTAACTTATATAAGTTAAGATCTATCCTTCAATATCATGGCCTTTTTATAAAGAATGAAATAAAGGAGTATTTTAGAGTCCAAGGGATATTTCATTTCGAATTAAAAGAAAAAAATGTTAGAAATTCTGTAATGAATCAATGGAAAAACTGGTTAAAGAGTCATTATCAATATAAATACGATTTATCTCAGATTAGATGGTCTCGATTAATACCACAAAAATGGCGAAATAGAATCAATCAACACTCTATGGTTCAAAAGAAAAAATTAAACAAACGGAATTTATATGAAAAAGACCAATTAATTCAGTTTGAAAAAAAAAAATGATTTTGATTTTGAGGCAGACTCATTACCAAAGCAAAAAGATAATTTTAAAAAACACTATAGATATAATCTTTTATCATATAAATCTATTAATTATGAAAATAAGAAGGACTCATATATTTATGGATCACCATTCCAAATAAATAATAAACAAAAGATTTCTTATAATTACAACACAAAAAAAAGCAACCCTTTCGACATGTTGGAAGGTATTCCTATCAATAATTATCTAGCGGAAGATGACATTATTGATATGGAGCAAAGCAAATATTTTGATTGGAAAATTCTCCATTTTTGTCTTAGAAAAAAGGTCGATATTGAATCTTGGATCGATACTGGAAGCGAAGATAAAAAAAATACTCAGACTAATAAGTCTCAAATAATTAAAAAAATTGATAAAAAAAAGATTTTTTTTCTTACAATTCACCAAGATCAAGAAATCAATTCATCCAATCAAAAAAAAAACCTTTTTGATTGGATGGGAATGAATGAAGAAATACAAAAAGGTCTCATATCAAATTTTGAACTTTGGTTCTTTCGAAAATTTGTAATACTTTACAACACATATAAGATAAACCCGTGGGCGATACCAATCCAATTTCTTCTTTTCAATTTTCATAGAAATGAAAATGTTAGTAAAACTAAGAAAATCAACGAGAAGAAAAATGGCGATCTTTTTATATCTATATCATCGAATGAAAACAAAATTATTGAATTAGAGAATCGAAATCACGAAGAAAAAGAATCCGAAGACCAAGCGGACTTTGGATCAGTTTTCACAAATCAAGAAAAAGATATTGAAGAAGATTATATGGGATTAGGTATGAAAAAAAATAGACATAAAAAGCAAAACAAAAGTCATACGGAAGTAGAACTTGATTTCTTCCTAAAACGATATTTATGTTTTCAATTAAGATGGAATGGTTCTTTAAATCAAAAAATAATCAATAATATCAAAGTATATTGTCTCCTGCTTAGACTGACAAATCCACGAGAAATTATTATATCTTCTATTCAAAGACAAGAAATAAGTCTGAATATTCTGATGGTTCAGAAGGATTTAACTCTTACAGAATTGATGAAAAAGGGAATATTGATTATCGAACCTGTTCGTCTGTCGGTAAAAAATGATGGACAATTTCTTTTGTATCAAACCGTGGGTATCTTATTAGTTCATAAGAACAAACAACAAATTAATCAAAAATACAGAGACAAAATCGATTCGATTTCTATTGAAAGGCATCAAAGTATAATTGGAAATAGAGACAAAAATGATTATGATTTACTTGTTCCAGAAAATATTTTCTCCCCGAAACGTTGTAGAGAATTAAGAATTCTAATTTCTTTCAATTTAAAAAATAAAAACAATATTCATATAAATACAGAAATTTGCAACGGTAATAACATAAAAAACCGTGGTCCCGTTTTTGATAAAAGCAAACATTTTGATAGAGATAAAAATAAACTAATTAAATTCAAATTTTTTCTTTGGCCCAATTTTCGATTAGAAGATTTAGCTTGTATGAATCGTTATTGGTTCGATACTAATAATGCCAGTCGGTTCAGTATGGTAAGGATATGTATATATCCACGGTTCAAATTTTGGTAAGGATGCATTTTTCATATATATCCCATAGCATATTTCATCCAGAAAGGAATCAATGGAATTTTTTTACTTTTCATTTTAGGTAGAATTTTGTTCTCTTTTGTAAGCGAAGAAATATATCATCCTTTTGTATCTATAACCGAATAAAAAAATTGGATTGATTAATGAGAAATTTTCAATTTTATTTGACAAAATTTTGAATTAGTAACTTGAATTACTAACAAGTAGAGATTTTTATTTTATGTATATCAAATTAAAATGAACTAACATTATTATTTATTAATACAATACATTTTTTGATTTTTTTTTATTACTGATCAATAGAAATAAAAAAGATCTTAATCTTAAAAAGGGTGGGCTATTTTATGGTAAAAAATTCATTCATTTCAGTTATTTCACAAGAAGAAAAAGACGAAAACAAAGGATCTGTTGAATTTCAAATAGTAAGTTTCACTAATAAGATACGAAGACTTACTTCACATTTGGAATTGCATAGAAAAGACTATTTATCTCAGAGAGGTTTGCGGAAAATTCTGGGAAAACGGCAACGACTGATGTCTTATTTAGCAAAGAAAAATAGAGTACGTTATAAAGAATTAATTAGCCGGGTAGATATTCGGGAATCAAAAACTCGTTAATGTGAAGAGTTTTTTTGAATTATTTGATTTATTAGATCGTAATATGAACTTCTTTTTGTTTTCAATAATTCATGAAAAAATGGATCGAGGAAATTCCTATGAATGTACCAGCTACACGAAAAGACCTTATGATAGTCAATATGGGTCCCCACCACCCATCAATGCATGGTGTTCTTCGACTCATCGTTACTCTAGACGGTGAAGATGTTATTGACTGTGAACCAATAGTAGGTTATTTACACAGAGGGATGGAAAAAATTGCGGAAAATCGAACAATTATACAATATTTGCCCTATGTAACACGCTGGGATTATTTGGCTACTATGTTCACAGAAGCAATAACAGTAAATGGTCCAGAATTGTTAGGAAATATTCAAGTGCCTAAAAGAGCTAGCTATATCAGAGTAATTATGTTGGAATTGAGTCGTATAGCTTCTCATTTGTTATGGCTTGGTCCTTTTATGGCAGATATTGGTGCACAGACCCCTTTCTTCTATATTTTTAGAGAGAGAGAGTTAGTATATGATTTATTCGAAGCTGCCACCGGTATGAGAATGATGCATAATTATTTTCGTATCGGGGGAGTAGCGGCCGATCTACCTCATGGATGGATAGATAAATGTTTGGATTTTTGCGATTATTTTTTAACAGGAGTTGCTGAATATCAAAAACTTATTACGCAAAATCCTATTTTTTTAGAACGAGTTGAAGGAGTAGGTATTGTTGGTGCGGAGAAAGCAATAAATTGGGGTTTATCAGGACCAATGCTACGAGCTTCTGGAGTACAATGGGATCTTCGTCAAGTTGATCATTATGAGTGTTACAACGAATTTGATTGGGAAGTCCAGTGGCAAAAAGAAGGAGATTCATTAGCTCGTTATTTAGTCCGAATTGGTGAAATGATGGAATCTATAAAAATTATTCAACAGGCTCTGGAAGGAATTCCGGGGGGGCCTTATGAGAATTTAGAAACCCGACGTTTTGAAAAGGATCCGGAATGGAACGATTTCGAATATCGATTCATTAGTAAGAAAACTTCTCCTACTTTTGAATTACCGAAACAAGAACTTTATGTGAGAGTCGAAGCCCCAAAAGGGGAATTGGGGATTTTTCTGATAGGGGATCAGAGTGGTTTTCCCTGGAGGTGGAAAATTCGCCCGCCCGGTTTTATCAATTTGCAAATTCTTCCCGAATTAGTTAAAAGAATGAAATTGGCTGATATTATGACAATACTAGGTAGTATAGATATCATTATGGGGGAAGTTGATCGTTGAAATGATAATTGATACAACAGAAGTACACGCTATCAATTCTTTTTCTAGATTAGAATCTTTAAATGAGGTCTATGTCTATGGAATTATATGGGTGTTTGCCCCTATTTTGACTCTTGTATTGGGAATCACGCTAGGCATACTAATAATTGTATGGTTAGAAAGAGAAATATCCGCAGGGATACAACAACGTATTGGACCTGAATATGCCGGTCCTTTAGGAGTTCTTCAAGCTCTAGCGGATGGGACAAAACTACTTTTCAAAGAAAATATTTTTCCCTCTAGGGGGAATACTCGTTTATTCAGTATCGGACCATCCATAGCAGTCATATCAACTCTATTAAGTTATTCAATAATTCCTTTTGGCTATCACCTTATTTTAACTGATCTAAATATTGGTGTTTTTTTATGGATTGCCATTTCAAGTATTGCTCCGATTGGACTTCTTATGTCAGGATATGGATCAAATAATAAATATTCCTTTTTAGGTGGTCTACGAGCTGCTGCTCAATCGATTAGTTATGAAATACCATTAACTCTTTGTGTGTTATCCATATCTCTACGTGTGATTCGTTGAAACATAAACTTTTACCTATTCCTTTATTTTTAGGAAGAAAGCGAAATCCATTGAATAGATATCTTCATTTTTTATTCATCATTTGGGTTAATGAACTAAATTGGATAGTTATATGAGTGAAAGAAAACAACTTGTCAATTTGCAGTAAAAAAATTGAGACTCATTTCCTATGTACAAGAGTAAAACAGAAATAAACATAAGAAAAGAAGACCGTTTGCCCCAAGATTGGTTGATTAGTCATCCTGGCTTGACGCGGGCTCAAAAGATCAACCCTATTGAGTTTATCATTTATATGTATTACCATAATGCTAACATAACTGGCCATTGAGAAAAAATGAGTGGATGGTTAGGAACACCAAGATACACAAAGGATTAGTAATAGAGATTTTAAAAATTATCTATCTAAAAAGATATTTCGGCAGAATATAAAAGTATATTAATTGGGGCTTTAAATTGGTAGAAATGATCAGGCAGTACTCCCCATGATTCCGATCCAGAGTATGCTCCTGCCCACTGATTAAAGAAATAACTATCAGGAACGAAATAACCCTTCCCCCCTTTAATCCCCCCTTTGTTTTTTTTCAGAAAGAAGAATAGGAACGAACAAAAAGAATCTAATATCTAATTACAATAAAATAAAAAATCAATCTTTTTTATTCTTTTTTCCTATATCCATATTCATATAGACGGAATTCGTATCATAATTCGGAATATCTAATTCTTTTTCGTAATCAAAAATGATAGGTTGAAATTGGTATTTTTACAAAAAATATTTTTATAAATAAATTATAAATAATATAAATAAAGAGTATTTTATTGAAAAATTTTGAAGTTATTACTCAAAAAAGAAAAATTGAAACTATTAAAGGATGAGATTAATTCAGAAGTACTTTTTTGTTAGTATTATAACAGATAGAATTTCATTGCGCGAATTTGGGAACGTCGATAGATTTATTTTATTTTGATCCTATATATCTTACAAATATATATATCCTACAAATATAGCAAAATAATTTATAGCAAAATAAATAATCCGATCGGGTCCTTAAATTGTTTTATGGCCTTTGAGGAGCCGTATGAGGTGAGAATCTCATGTACGGTTCTGTAATAGCGATGGGAACAGTGATGTTATCACCGACTATGATTATCTAACAGTTCAAGTACAGTTGATATAGTTGAGGCACAATCAAAATCTGGTTTTTGGGGGTGGAATTTGTGGCGTCAACCTATAGGATTTATCATTTTTTTTATTTCTTCTCTAGCAGAATGTGAGAGATTACCTTTTGATTTACCAGAAGCAGAAGAAGAATTAGTAGCAGGTTATCAAACCGAATATTCAGGTATCAAATTTGGTTTATTTTATATTGCTTCCTATCTAAGCTTATTAGTTGCTTCATTATTTGTAACAGTTCTTTACTTGGGCGGTTGGACTATCTCTAGTCCGTATATATTCGTTCCTGAGCCTTTTGAAACAAATAAAATTAAAATAAGTGGAGTCTTTGGAACAACAATTGGTATCTTTATTACATTGGTTAAAACTTATTTGTTCTTGTTCATTCCTATCACAACAAGATGGACTTTACCTAGACTAAGAATGGATCAACTTTTAAATCTTGGATGGAAATTTCTTTTACCTATTTCTCTCGGCAATCTCTTATTAACAACCTCTTTCCAACTCCTTTCGCTATAAAAGAATAAAAAAATATAAAAGAATAAAAAAAAGATTTTTTCTATATTCATGACTTGTCTTCAAATTCAAACAAGAGAAAAAAAAATAAAAAAAAAAATCATTCATAAATATAATACTCACGATATGTTTCCCATGGTAACTGGGTTCATGAATTATGGGCAACAAACCATACGAGCCGCACGGTACATTGGTCAAAGTTTCATGATTACTTTATCCCATGCAAATCGTTTACCTGTAACTATTCAATATCCTTATGAAAAATTAATCACATTGGAGCGTTTCCGCGGTCGAATCCATTTTGAATTTGATAAATGCATTGCTTGTGAAGTATGTGTTCGAGTATGTCCTATAGATTTACCTGTTGTTAATTGGAAATTGGAAACTGACATTCGAAAGAAACGGTTGCTTAATTACAGTATTGATTTCGGAATCTGTATATTTTGTGGCAACTGTGTTGAGTATTGTCCAACAAATTGTTTATCAATGACTGAAGAATATGAACTTTCCACTTATGATCGTCACGAATTGAATTATAATCAAATTGCTCTAGGTCGTTTACCAATGTCAGTAGTTGACGATTATACAATTCGAACAATTTTGAATTCAACTCAAAAAAAGAAAAATAGATAAATCACTTTGATTGATTAAAAAGTACAATTTTTAAACTAAAATTCTGTTTTGATCTAGAGGGATACAATAAGGTTTATTTCATTTTTCTTGGTCCATAACTACAAAAATGAAAAATTCCAACTATTGACTTGATTGATTGGTCAGAATTGCATCGCGGCTTAATTTTTTTGTGAAAATCTATTAATAATTAATATATGTAATAATTAATATATGTGTAATTCTATCCATTAATAATTAATATATGTAATAATTAATATATGTGTAATTCTATCCATAATTTTTTCTAAAATTAAATAATTAAATTTGGAATGCCCTTTTCGAGAAAAAATGAAATTCGTACAATAGCTGTACCTATAGTAATTTACACCCTTTAGGGTTTAAAACCTATTATAAAAAATTTCTATTATAAATAAGTTTTTCCTGGTCAGGTCAATAAGGTCATGAAAAAATAATTCCATTTTTCTTTTTTTTTTACAAATTTTACATTTTACGTGCAATGGATTTGCCTGGACTAATACACGATTTTCTTTTATTTTTTCTGGGATTAGATCTTATATTAGGGGGTCTAGGAGTGGTATTACTTACCAACCCAATTTATTCTGCCTTTTCTTTGGGATTGGTTTTTGTTTGTATATCTTTATTCTATATTTTATCAAACTCTCATTTTGTAGCTGCTGCACAGCTCCTTATTTATGTGGGAGCTATAAATATTTTAATTCTATTTGCCGTGATGTTCATGAATGGTTCAGAATATTACAAAGATTTTCGTCTTTGGACTGTTGGAAACGGAGTTACTTCCTTTGTTTGTACAAGTATTTTTGTTTCACTAATTACTATTATTCCAGATACGTCATGGTACGGAATTATTTGGACTACAAAAACAAATCAGATTATAGAACAAGATTTAATAAGTAATGGTCAACAAATTGGAATTCATTTATCAACAGACTTTTTTATTCCGTTTGAATTCATTTCAATAATTCTTTTAGTTGCTTTGATAGGTGCGATTGCTGTGGCTCGTCAGTAAAAAATCTTTCAAATGAGTAACCCCAATCCATCTGTTCTATGTTATCAAATTTCTTTTCTTTTAATTCTATTTAAAGAAAGATTATTTACGTATAAATTCTTTTATTTGATCTATTATATTATTATTATTATTTCTTTGTTCGGTAATTATGATATTCTTATTATAGTCAATAATCAATCCAATCTGTTGATGTTGAATTGTTGTTCATATTGAAATAAATCGAAATTGATAAGGAGTTGGTCAATGATGCTCGAACATGTACTTGTTTTGAGTGCCTATTTATTTTCTATCGGTATCTATGGATTGATCACGAGTAGAAATGTGGTTAGAGCCCTTATGTGTCTTGAACTTATACTGAATGCAGTTAATATAAATTTTGTAACATTTTCTTATTTTTTTGATAGTCGCCAATTAAAAGGAAATATTTTTTCAATTTTTGTTATAGCTATCGCAGCTGCTGAAGCAGCTATTGGACTAGCTATCGTTTCGTCAATTTATCGTAACAGAAAATCAACCCGTATCAATCAATCAAATTTATTGAATAAGTAGGATTAATCATATAGAATATAATTTTCATTGAGTTGGCATGTACGATACGTAACTTATCCGACCATGTTTGCGAAAACATACGAAATTAAAGTATCTTGGCTCTATCCCACGAGTCGATCCAGAATTCAATAGAAAAAATTCTGATAAATCATTGATTCGTCTGGTGTCGAAATATATGATGACTCATTTAGAAATTTACTAGATTGAATTTTTTTGAGGTTAAAAAAAATTAGAAATCCAATGTCGCATTCAGTAAAGATTTATGATACATGTATAGGGTGTACTCAATGTGTCCGAGCCTGCCCCACAGATGTATTAGAAATGATACCTTGGGATGGGTGTAAATCTAAACAAATCGCTTCTGCTCCAAGAACAGAGGACTGTGTCGGTTGTAAGAGATGTGAATCCGCCCTGTCCAACGGATTTCTTGAGTGTTCGAGTTTATTTATGGCATGAAACAACCCGAAGCATGGGTCTAGCTTATTGATACTTTTCAGAGAAATCCACTTGAATCCATTTGATTTTTTGTTTACCGATAAAAACCCGTACTCGAAAAAAAAAACATAATACAATATATATATTATATTATGTATTATTTTTTGAGCACGGGTTTTTCTAGTCCAAGCGTATCTTGCCTTTACCACGAATTCTTTTCCTTGGTTAACAATATTTTTAGTTTTGCCGATATCGGCGGGTTCCTTAATTTTCTTTTTCCCTCATAGAGGAAATAAGGCAATTCGATGGTATACTTTATGTATATGTATTTTAGAACTCCTTTTAATGACTTATACGTTCTCTTATTATTTCCAATCGGATGACCCATTAATCCAATTAACAGAAGATTATAAATGGATCCAATTTTTGGATTTTTACTGGAGATTGGGAATAGATGGATTTTCTTTAAGCCCTATTTTACTGACAGGATTTATCACCACTTTAGCTACTTTAGCGGCTCGGCCAATTACTCAAGATTCCCGATTATTCCATTTTCTGATGTTGGCAATGTATAGTGGTCAAATAGGATTATTTTCTTCTCAAGATCTTTTGCTTTTTTTTATCATGTGGGAGTTAGAATTAATTCCTGTTTATCTACTTCTATCCATGTGGGGGGGAAAGAAGCGTCTGTATTCAGCTACAAAGTTTATTTTGTATACTGCCGGAGGTTCTGTTTTTTTATTAATGGGAGCTTTTGGCATCGCTTTATATGGTTCCAATGAAACAAGATTCAATTTTGAAACATCAGCTAATCAATCATATCCTGCGGCGCTAGAATTTTTTTTTTATATTGGATTTCTTATTGCTTTTGCTATCAAATCACCGATTATACCCTTACATATATGGTTACCAGACACCCATGGTGAAGCACATTACAGTACTTGTATGCTTCTAGCCGGAATCTTATTAAAAATGGGGGCATACGGGTTGGTTCGAATCAATATGGAATTATTACCCCATGCCCATTCTATCTTTTCTCCCTGGTTGATAATAGTAGGTGTCATGCAAATAATCTATGCAGCTTCAACATCTCCTGGTCAACGAAATTTAAAAAAAAGAATAGCCTATTCTTCTGTATCTCATATGGGTTTCATAATTATAGGAATTTGCTCTATAAGTGATATGGGACTCAATGGAGCCATTTTACAAATAATATCACATGGGTTCATTGGCGCTGCACTTTTTTTCTTAGCAGGAACGGGTTATGATAGAATACGTCGTGTGTATCTTGACGAAATGGGCGGAATGGCTATCCTAATGCCAAAAATATTTACGACATTTAGTATCTTATCACTAGCTTCCCTTGCATTACCGGGCATGAGCGGTTTTTTTGCGGAATTGGCAGTCTTTTTTGGAATAATTACCGGCCAAAAATATCTTTTCATGTCAAAAATAGTAATTACTTTTGGAATGGCAGTTGGCATGATATTAACTCCTATTTATTTATTATCTATGTTACGCCAGATGTTCTATGGATACAAGCTGCTTAATGCTCCAAACTCTTATTTTTTTTATTCTTATTTTTTGGATTCTGGACCGCGGGAGTTATTTGTTTCGATCTCCATCCTTCTGCCTGTAATAGGTATTGGTATTTATCCGGATTTCCTTTTCTCATTATCGGTTGACAGGGTCGAAGCTCTTCTATCTAATTTTTTTTATAGATAGTTTTTTCTAAATAAAACTCAAAATTAAAAAGAAATCCTATGATTTAATGATTTAAAATTTTTAAAATCCTTATGTTATACAAGGAAAAAAATTTTTGTTTCTTAAATTCAAAATTAAAGTAAAAAAACGGAATTGTAACCAAACTTTTTTGGCATTTGTGAGAACCCTTTGAATCATCATATTAGTTGATTCAAAAGGTTCTCATCGGCTTACCTGAAGCTTCTTGTATATATGCTTTGCTGTCCTATAGAGTTGCATTCATCAGACCCTTTCCTTTCTTCAATTCAATTAGAGGTTAATTGTTAATGTAAATGAACCATAACTATGTAGTCCTATTCCTAATAAATTAACCCCAAAATAGCATATCCAAATTATAAGAAAACCAATAGAAGCGACAATTGCGGAATTTAAACCCTTCGAATTTTTATTTGTTCGAGTATGAAAATAAATTGCGAATATGGTCCACGTAATAAACGCCCAAGTTTCTTTTGGGTCCCAATTCCAATATGATCCCCATACTTCATTAGCCCAGACTGCTCCCGAAAGAATACCTATGGTTAAAAAGATAAACCCTATACTTATAATACGATAAACCCAGTCATCTAATTGTTGAATCAATTGAAACCTGTAATAATTCCTAGAATAAAAAAAAGAAATATTTCTTAAAACATTCTTTCTTTCCGTTATATATTCTATCTCACTAAAGAAAAATGAATCATTTAATTTTTTGAATTTTAATAAATTATTGCTTTTATCAACATCAAAAATTCTTATGATTTTTCGAAATGTAATTACTAGAAATGCTACTGATAATAATGATCCACACAAAAGAGCTGCATAGCCCAATATCATCATACTTACGTGCATCATTAGCCACTGGGATTGGAGAGCGGGCACTAAGATTTTTGATTGATGCGTGTTAGTTAAAAGACCTGAAGTAGCAAACCCTTGGGTAAAAAAAGTACTTGGCGCGGTTATTGCGCTTAAATAATTTTTATGTTTTTTAAAATACGGAACCATATGAATAATGGAAAAAGCCCATGAAAGAAAGATTAATGATTCATATAAATCACTAAATGGTAAATGTTCCAAAAAAATCCAACGAGTAACTAATAATCCTGTTATACAGAAAAAAATAGTTTTCATTCCTTTTTCGGACGAATCATATAATTCGACGAATTCATCGACTGCTAAAGTTATCAAATGAATTGTAATTACAATTGACACGACTGAAAAAGATATATGAGTTAATATATGTTCTATAGTTGAAAATACCATAAAAATTTGAAATTCAAAGTGGGAGGGCTCTTCAATTAGAAATCAGGAATTGAATTTATTATAGGATTTTTTGTATCTTTTTAAAAATTACAGGATGTTATGCCGCTACTCGGACTCGAACCGAGATGCTCTAGCACTGCTTCCTAAGAGCAGCGTGTCTACCGATTTCACCATAGCGGCTTGCTTGAAATCATAATAATCAATTTTTATTTAATCGTCGAGCTAAGGAGTCAATTCAATACAATATTTTTTTTTTGAAACATTCAAATTAAGAAAGCGAAATTCCGTTTTTTTTTTACTTTTTAACAATAAATAAAAAAACAAAACTTTTGTCTAATTTCAAATTGAATATATGTCTTAATTCACTTTTTTTTGACTAAAGGTCTTAGAACTAAAGTGTTCTTTTATATTCAAATAGTATATAGATAGTATAAAAAGACAAAACTTATGAATGTTTAATATTGTGATTGTGACAAAAGGGTCGGTGGGGAAAATAAAATTAAAATAATAATCCCCATCCTCAAAATGAGAAAATACCCCAACAATAAAAAGAAAGATGAAAAAAAAAAAGAAAGATGAAACTTTGTATCTTCTCTTTTTTTCTTTTTTGGAAAAAAAGTGCCATTTTTATAATTCAAAAGAATTCTTTATTCTACGTATGATAAAGGCAAAAGGAGTACAATTTAATATTTATTAGTTCAAAATAAAAGATTAAAAAAGAATGGAAATCACTTTTATATTTATATATTTTTCTTTTTTTTTTTTTTTATTTTCTATTTATTTTCTATTTTATATTAGAAATATATATTAGAAATTTTTATAAATTTATAAACAATAAAAAAAATTCAGCCCTTTCTCATGTCAAGCCAAATCAGATTATTCCAACTTTTGATTTTTTATTTGTTGCACAAAATAAACTTTTTGAATTACCTGTAGAAAGAGATTTTGCTAACGAAAAAGCTTTCAATACCGCCCAATATCCCTTTTTTTTTTTTCAAAATATTTTTTCGAATACGCTTTTTTGCTCTAGAAGTACGCTTTTTTGGAACTGCCATAATAAAGAAGTTATTTCTTGTTATCGTTGGATGTGAAAGACATTTATTGTTCAAAACAAAATCGTTTTTTACTATTCATTATCTATGCATTTAGTCTTTCAGCCATACTCTTTTCAAAAAGAAGCCTATCCGCTTATTTTATTTATATTTCTGTCTTTTTTAATTATATTCCATATATATGTGGAATATAATACAGTAATAAAGTTTAAAGCTCTAAATTGAATTTATCAACTTTTCCATTTTTCTAGTAATTGGCAAACTTGAAGAAAAAGTATCTCTAATTGAATTCAAATTTTCAAATTCGAATGAGACTATTTATTAATTTGGTAAAAAAGTAAAAAAAAAATTAGTAATTCTTTTAGTAATTTTTTCGTTTATCTTATGTAAAGGAAAAGTATCAAATAGGAGAGTCTTTTCTATAAACATAATGAAAGGAAATAAATCCGTTCCAAAATGCACTAGTTAATAATTCTGAATAAAAAAACTAAAATAAATAGTTATTTAGATCCAGTAAGGGTTCGATAAAACCATCTTTTTTATTATTTCTATAAATAAAAATACTACTTTTCTTCGAATTTTTTTAGAATAAGTATTTTTTCACTAGTATTTTTATTTATTTTTATTTAATTTGACCAATTTGAAATTTTTGATTTAAATATGTGAAGTATTTTGGAAAATTCAAAATAATTAAGAATATAAAATTCAATTGAAGTCTTACTTCTTTATTGACTGACTTATTTAAAAAGATATAATATAAGAGCCGATGAATCAGAAAAAAGAAACAATTAATTATTAATTAAATTAAAAAATAAAAAAGTTTTTTATGGAACATATATATCAATATTCGTGGATCATACCTTTTGTTACATTCCCAATTCCTATGTTAATAGGAGCGGGACTCCTACTTTTTCCGGTGGAAACAAAAAAACTCCGTCGTACGTGGGCTTTTCCAAGCCTTTTCTTGTTAAGTATAGTCATGATTTTTTCAATCGACTTGTCTATTTATCAAATAAATAGCAGTTTTATATATCAATATATATGGTCATGGACTATCAATAATGATTTTTCGTTAGAGTTCGGACACTTGATTGACCCACTAACTTCTATTTTGTCGGTATTAATTACTACAGTTGGAATTATGGTTCTTTTTTATAGTGACAATTATATGTCTCATGATCAAGGTTATTTGAGATTTTTTGCTTATATGATTTTTTTCAATACGTCAATGTTGGGATTAGTTACTAGTTCTAATTTTATACAAATTTATATTTTTTGGGAGTTGGTTGGAATGTGTTCTTATCTATTAATAGGTTTTTGGTTCACACGACCTAGTGCATCGAATGCTTGTCAAAAAGCGTTTGTAACTAATCGTGTAGGAGATTTTGGTTTATTATTGGGAATTTTAGGCATTTATTGGATAACGGGCAGTTTCGAATTTGGGGATTTATTCAAAATATTGAATAACTTGATTTATAATAACCAAATTCATTTTTTATTTGTTACTTTGTGTGCCTTTCTATTATTTTCTGGCGCAATTGCCAAATCGGCGCAATTTCCTCTTCATGTATGGTTACCGGATGCTATGGAAGGACCTACTCCTATTTCGGCTCTAATACATGCTGCTACTATGGTAGCGGCAGGCATTTTTCTTGTAGCTCGACTTTTTCCTCTTTTTATAGTCATACCTTACATAATGAATCTAATAGCTTTGATAGGTATAATAACAGTATTTTTAGGAGCTACTTTAGCTCTTGCTCAAAAAGATATTAAGAGAAGTTTAGCCTATTCTACAATGTCTCAATTAGGTTATATGATGTTAGCTTTAGGTATGGGGTCTTATCGAGCTGCTTTATTTCATTTGATTACTCATGCCTATTCGAAAGCATTGTTGTTTTTAGGATCTGGATCCATTATTCATTCAATGGAAGCTATTGTTGGTTATTCTCCAGATAAGAGTCAAAATATGGTTCTTATGGGTGGTTTAACAAAACATATTCCAATTACAAAAACTGCTTTTTTTTTAGGAACACTTTCTCTTTGTGGTATTCCGCCCTTCGCCTGTTTTTGGTCCAAAGATGAAATTCTTAATGATAGTTGGTTGTATTCACCGATTTTCGCAATAATAGCTTGTTTCACAGCCGGATTAACTGCATTTTATGCGTTTCGGGTTTATTTACTTACTTTTGAAGGACATTTAAATGTTCATTTTCGAAATTACAGTGGTAAAAAAAACAGTTCATTTTATTCAATATCTTTATGGGGTAAAGAAAGGTCAAAAATGTTTAACAAAAATTTCGGAACTTTCTTAACAACGAATAATAATGAAAGGGCTTCTTTTTTTTGGAAGAACACATATCAAATTGATGGTAATGTAAGAAAGATGCTGTGGCCCTTTTTTACTATTAAAACTATTAAAAATTTTAACACTAAAAGGGTTTTTTCTTATCCCCATGAATCGGATAATACTATGTTTTTTCCTATGCTTGTCTTGGTACTATTTACTTTGTTTATTGGAGCCATAGGAATTCCCTTCAACCAAGAAGGAATGGAGTTAGATATATTGTCAAAACTGTTAACTCCGTCTTTAAACCCTTTGCATCAAAATTCAAATAATTCTGTGGATTGGTATGAATTTGTAACAAATGCAATTTTTTCAGTCAGTATAGCCTTTTTCGGAATATTTATAGCGTCTTCTTTATATAAGCCTGCTTATTCGTCCTTACAAAATTTGAATTTTTTGAATTCGTTCGCCAAAAAAGGCCCTATTTTGGAAAAAATAATAAATGTCATACATAATTGGTCCTATAGCCGAGGTTACATAGATACTTTTTATGGACTATCTTTTATTGGAGGTATAAGAAAATTAGTGGAATTAATTCATTTTTTTGATAAACGGATAGTTGATGGAATTACCAATGGAGTCGGTGTTACCAGTTTCTTTGTAGGGGAGGGTATAAAATATGTAGGAAGTGGTCGCATCTCTTCTTATCTCTTATTGTATTTATTTTATGCATTAATTTTTTTATTAATTTACTTTCTTTTTTCTTTTTACAATTATTAATTTACTTTCTTTTTTCTTTTTACAAAACAAAATGTAAAATTTGTAAAAAAAAAAGAAAAATGGAATTATTTTTTCATGACCTTATTGACCTGACCAGGAAAAACTTATTTATAATAGAAATTTTTTATAATAGGTTTTAAACCCTAAAGGGTGTAAATTACTATAGGTACAGCTATTGTACGAATTTCATTTTTTCTCGAAAAGGGCATTCCAAATTTAATTATTTAATTTTAGAAAAAATTATGGATAGAATTACACATATATTAATTATTACATATATTAATTATTAATGGATAGAATTACACATATATTAATTATTACATATATTAATTATTAATAGATTTTCACAAAAAAATTAAGCCGCGATGCAATTCTGACCAATCAATCAAGTCAATAGTTGGAATTTTTCATTTTTGTAGTTATGGACCAAGAAAAATGAAATAAACCTTATTGTATCCCTCTAGATCAAAACAGAATTTTAGTTTAAAAATTGTACTTTTTAATCAATCAAAGTGATTTATCTATTTTTCTTTTTTTGAGTTGAATTCAAAATTGTTCGAATTGTATAATCGTCAACTACTGACATTGGTAAACGACCTAGAGCAATTTGATTATAATTCAATTCGTGACGATCATAAGTGGAAAGTTCATATTCTTCAGTCATTGATAAACAATTTGTTGGACAATACTCAACACAGTTGCCACAAAATATACAGATTCCGAAATCAATACTGTAATTAAGCAACCGTTTCTTTCGAATGTCAGTTTCCAATTTCCAATTAACAACAGGTAAATCTATAGGACATACTCGAACACATACTTCACAAGCAATGCATTTATCAAATTCAAAATGGATTCGACCGCGGAAACGCTCCAATGTGATTAATTTTTCATAAGGATATTGAATAGTTACAGGTAAACGATTTGCATGGGATAAAGTAATCATGAAACTTTGACCAATGTACCGTGCGGCTCGTATGGTTTGTTGCCCATAATTCATGAACCCAGTTACCATGGGAAACATATCGTGAGTATTATATTTATGAATGATTTTTTTTTTTATTTTTTTTTCTCTTGTTTGAATTTGAAGACAAGTCATGAATATAGAAAAAATCTTTTTTTTATTCTTTTATATTTTTTTATTCTTTTATATAGCGAAAGGAGTTGGAAAGAGGTTGTTAATAAGAGATTGCCGAGAGAAATAGGTAAAAGAAATTTCCATCCAAGATTTAAAAGTTGATCCATTCTTAGTCTAGGTAAAGTCCATCTTGTTGTGATAGGAATGAACAAGAACAAATAAGTTTTAACCAATGTAATAAAGATACCAATTGTTGTTCCAAAGACTCCACTTATTTTAATTTTATTTGTTTCAAAAGGCTCAGGAACGAATATATACGGACTAGAGATAGTCCAACCGCCCAAGTAAAGAACTGTTACAAATAATGAAGCAACTAATAAGCTTAGATAGGAAGCAATATAAAATAAACCAAATTTGATACCTGAATATTCGGTTTGATAACCTGCTACTAATTCTTCTTCTGCTTCTGGTAAATCAAAAGGTAATCTCTCACATTCTGCTAGAGAAGAAATAAAAAAAATGATAAATCCTATAGGTTGACGCCACAAATTCCACCCCCAAAAACCAGATTTTGATTGTGCCTCAACTATATCAACTGTACTTGAACTGTTAGATAATCATAGTCGGTGATAACATCACTGTTCCCATCGCTATTACAGAACCGTACATGAGATTCTCACCTCATACGGCTCCTCAAAGGCCATAAAACAATTTAAGGACCCGATCGGATTATTTATTTTGCTATAAATTATTTTGCTATATTTGTAGGATATATATATTTGTAAGATATATAGGATCAAAATAAAATAAATCTATCGACGTTCCCAAATTCGCGCAATGAAATTCTATCTGTTATAATACTAACAAAAAAGTACTTCTGAATTAATCTCATCCTTTAATAGTTTCAATTTTTCTTTTTTGAGTAATAACTTCAAAATTTTTCAATAAAATACTCTTTATTTATATTATTTATAATTTATTTATAAAAATATTTTTTGTAAAAATACCAATTTCAACCTATCATTTTTGATTACGAAAAAGAATTAGATATTCCGAATTATGATACGAATTCCGTCTATATGAATATGGATATAGGAAAAAAGAATAAAAAAGATTGATTTTTTATTTTATTGTAATTAGATATTAGATTCTTTTTGTTCGTTCCTATTCTTCTTTCTGAAAAAAAACAAAGGGGGGATTAAAGGGGGGGAAGGGTTATTTCGTTCCTGATAGTTATTT
>CANTUR010001740.1:0-31676 GCA_947683625.1 Mallotus nudiflorus | reverse complement strand
CAAAGAAAATCTTTGCTAGTCAATTAAAAAAATGATAGTACAATTTAAAAAACGTTCCATTATTTAAAAAAAAAAAGAGAAATTCTTGCTATACTGGGTATATTTTGCTCAATGGTAAGATTTACAACAAAGAGATGTGTCTCTCATTTTCAATAACCAAGTGTAAATCACTTGGTTGATGTATCATAAATTTTATCCTAGAATATAATACATCAAGTGTAGGCAAAAATCTCCCTTAAAAAAAAAAGAAAAGGTTTCTGAAATAGTGGTTGTGACAATTGCAAATGCACACACATTGATACCTTTTATATATGAATAATTTTTTTTATATTAATAAATATTTTATTTACAATTTGAATCAGTATATAAATAAAAATAAAAATTTATGTTATATTTTTAAAATTTCTAGTTTTTAAAAATTATTTTATACTATAACAATCATATGCATATTTAAATTTTATTAAATTATATTTTTTACTTTTAAAATTTAATATATACTCTATTGATTTTTTTCTTTTTTTTTCAACAATATATATACTCTATTGATTAATTATACTAATATAGTATATAATTTATTTTTATGTCAGTTGTAGAAAAATAATTAAGCAAAATACAAAAATTTTACACAATATGAAAGTATCAAGTAGGTCCCTTCGGAGACATCCCATAAAAAAATATGGGAAAATGTGATTCGGTGCACTTGCATGTACGTGAGAAAGACAAAGATAATAAATGATCCCTAGAAAATCCAAAGCTATCCAGAGAGAAATGGCAGCCACATTCCACGTCTGATAGTGATAAGTACTTGTACTTACTAATTTTTAATTAAATAAGCAGACCCCATATCATTCTATTGTATTTCAAATTTATTTATATATTTTTTTTTGAATTATAGGTATATAAAATTTATTAAATTTTAATTAATTTAGTTGATAAAATTTTTTAATAATTAATTTAATAAAATAATTCTAAAATTGTTGATAGATTCATTTATATTTAGTTAATAAACTAAAGCAAGAAAATAATTTATGGTCTTTCTATTATGAAATATTATTCTTTGGGCAAATTTGCCGATTGACTTCTCAACGAGCTTTTGTTAGCTAATATTTCGATAAAATATTAATGAGAGAAAGTGACTTTGTCAACTTAACTAAAGTTTTAATCGAATCCAAACCAAGGCCTTCCGAAAGCGACCTTTGGAAAGTTATCACTTTCCATTTGACAATATGTAACTTATATATTTGTTTAATAAAAATTATTTAACTTACATATTTGTTTAATAAAAATTATTTATTTTGAATACATTATTTTTAGGGAATTTTACGATCATTTATTTTTTATTTTATTTTTATCATCATTTCGAAAAAGTGAAATTTACTTTGTAAATTGCAATTTATCTCAAGGATCCATATGCGACATTATGAAAGGGTATTTGAATACTTATGAGGAATGGAGGAGAAATCGTTAGACAGGCGTCAAACCCTTATGCAATGCACGTGGATTTTTTTTACTTCTTAACTTAAAAAGGAGGTGGGTCTTAAGCCTCTAAATTACCAGTCTACATTTCTAACCAAATTAAGAAAATAAATAAGAGCCGCCCCTACCAAAATAAAAATATGAAAAATCCAAGCCCATAAATATATATTATATCGTATGAAATTTACGTCGCGTTAGATATGGTGTGCCGAGTTAAAAAGCTTTATAGAGGTCATCACTCTCGTAATTACGTAATTCAACATACATGCCATGCCATTAAAACAATGGGATTCATATATATATATATATATATATATATATATATATATATATACTTCTAAATTTTTCAATAAATGATAAAATATACCACCATACATATTTTACTATATTCATATTAAAATATATCATTTTTAATTCAATATTATAATCTTAGTAAGTTTTCTATTTAAAAATTATATATCATTTTTACCTTTAAATTATAACTGTAGCTAATTGTCACGACCTAAATTGGGGACCATGACCGGTGCTAGAAAACGGGAATTTTTTTAAATCCAGAACCCATAGCAAGTTTCAAAAGAATAAAAGCAAATAATAAATAAATAAAATAAAATATATAAAAATAAATCATAATTTAAATCCTAAATTCATATGATAATCTCCACATATCATAAAATAAAATATTTTAGTACAACATTTAAAGACATGCCTCTCTGAAATCAACATACATAATACAGAGTACAACTTCCGACTAATATAAATACAACTACTGCAGTTTCTAGAGTACAATATAAAACTAGATAAAAGATTTACATAATAGAGCTGGGGCGGAAGAAATCTGGCGGATAGGCCTACTACTAAAGTCTGAAAAAGAAAAGTCTCCTATAAAAATATCAACGGATGAGAGTCAGACCTCACTGAGTAAATTGTTATAATATATATATACGCCATACTAAATGTCAAATGCAAACAATCATATGTATATAATAAATATATATACAGGTAGGTACACACAGATGCTAACAATCACTTTATATTTAATACTGAAAAATATCAGTTTATGAAGGATCAAATAGAATCCTAATGATCGCAACCTCAATTATCAGTAGAAAACACTCTAACCATACTGGCTCACTTAATTCCAAGTAAATTCACTTAATCCAACTGGACAGTAGACTGGCCCCGAGACACAAAGTCGACCGAGCTCCAGCAATCTGACTGTCAGTGTGATTGGCCCCGAGACACTTGGTCAACCGAGCTCTAGTAATCACACCTTCAATCACATCAATATCAATCAAGTCATGAACCACAAATAGTTAGTAATTTAACCTACAATTTATCACACTAGTACGTACTTAATCCTAGTGCTGCCCACTAAGAAGCACGTTCTATCGATATCCTTTATTTAAAATAAATCATTCATACAAGAAAATAAATAATGCATAATATCATTCAAAATGACAAAATAAACCATATATATACCAGAATATATATGAAATAAACTAAGTATATTTCGGGTATATATATATCAAATAAATTCAAATCAATCATAAAATATACCAAAAATAAACCATTATTATACTAAAAACATGCTAGGTTTAAATCAATAATAAAACATGTATTTATTTAAGGGTATATCAAAAATATACCTAAAATATACTAATCATTTTAATAAAACAATTTATGCAAAATTTTACATTTAAAACATGTAATTCTAAAACATGCAATCGAAAGCAATGTATATATATAATAACAACTCACAGGGATGCACTCCACAAGACTGGTCCGACGGGCCTAGTCCGTTAGCCCTCAGTTTCAACACAACTAAATAATAAAAATGATCACGAATCAGAATAACTCTAACTTAGGCTTCTAGAGACTCAATTTAGAATTATAAAATTGTAATATCCCGTGTTTTTACATGTTTTTATACTGTATCGGGATATGCAGTATTAATAATTTTGAATATGTATATTATGATATTTTCACGAGTTGATATGTATGTTAAACCTATTTTAATTACTGTGTATTATTCACAGTGTTTTACGTAAAATTTTCCCGGGACTTGCATTTTCGGGGAAATTTTCACGTAAACAATGTATTATTAATTATTTTAAATGTATTTACGGACTTGCATGAACTCATACGTACTTTTAAATACTAAATAAAGCCTACGTGTGTGTATATTTATTTAATTAGGGTTTAATACATAAAACCCTAATATTGTATTATTTAATTATTATTATTTAATTATTTTATTTATTATTAAATTATTAAAATTTATTTTTTTATTTATTATTATTTTATTAATATTTAATTATTTTATTTTATATTATTTTTTTCTTTTTCTTTTTTTTCCTTTTTCTTTCTTTTTCTTTTTCTTTCCTTTTTCTTTCTTTTTCTTTTTCTTCTTCTCCTTCTTCTCTCCCGCGCCCGACCATCACTATTCTTCCTTCCCTCCCGCTGCAACTCCGGCCACCTACCGTCGGTGTGCCTCCCGGCTTGCCACCGCCGTTCCCAGCCGTCCTCCGCCCCCTCCAGCTCCTTTCCCCGGCGCCGGCAGCTCCATTCTTCCTCTTTTGGCCGAAATCTTCCCTTCGCCGTTTCTCCCTCCTCCGGCCACCGTTTTCGACACCGCCGGTCTTCATCGACTCCTTGAGGTCCGGTGAGTGTTATTCTAGCTTTGGTTTGAGCTAAAATGGTTTAGATTTGCTTAGGTTTTGATTTTTCTATTTCGGTCACATTAGGGTTTTCGATTTTTTTGAGCTTCGAATTGATTGATTCATGAAAACTCCCTTCACAAATGTTGATCCTAGTAGCTTAATCTACATGTATGAATTTTTGTAGAATTTTTGGAGATTTTTTGGATTTTTGGGTATTTTTGAATATTTTAATATTATTTTCTAATTTTCGGAAATTAATTATTTAAATTGTGAAATTGGAGTTTATGGTTAAATTGGGTGTTGAAATGAATTATAGGAATTTATTTGGAATTTTTATGAATTTCTAAGTATTTATTTTGAATTATTTGAGTTTATGCGAAATTTGAGAAAATTAGGTTAAATGTGTTTTTATTTGAAATTAATTGGATAATTGAGTTTAATTATTGATATTATTGATAAATATGTTGAGAAAATTAATTTTGGATAATTGTATAATTTTTGGTGAATTTTTTGAAGTAATTTAGGTATATTTATATATATAGGGGTATTTTGGTAATTTTACCCTAAATTGTCTAAAAATGTAATTTAATTGGTTTTAATAGTTAATTAAGGTATAAAAATGATTTCTACAAATTATTTGGTATTTTTAACTAATTAAAACTATTTTTCGTGAATTATTTTCAATTATATATATAATATACGGTTTTTCAAATAAAATAAGTTTTTATCAGTTTTTACAGTATTTCAAGGTTAATTATGTAATTTCTACCTATAAAATGTATTTCTGTGATTTAAGGATATTTTTGGTATTTCAGAATTATTCTGTGTTGTGGACCCCGGTCGGTAGTTTGGAGTCCGACCGAGGGGTTGTGAATGATGTGGTGTTTATTTTCGAAGTGTGTTTCTTTGCAGGGTCGGCTCTACTCTTTTGAGTAGAGAGATGTCCGTTTTACAGGGGAGGTTCTGCCGGATTTTCGGTAGAATTCTCGTAAAACGTGATATCCAGTCGAACCCTAAATTCTGTTTCCGTATTTAAATACTCTAGATCGAATTCTAGGATTTCTGTTAGGATTATTCTGATGTCGATTATTTATTTCTTGTTTAGTTGCGCCGAGACCGAGGACTAGTGGTCCAGGCCCGTCTGACCCGTCTCGTGGAGCGCACTAGGTGAGTTACTATTTTATATATATGTGCTTTAGGATGCATGATTTTAGAAATACATGTTTTATGTTGATTAAATATGCATAAATAATTTGATTATTTCCTAAGTTTATATTAAGTATATTTTTGGTTTATTTTTAGTATATATTAAATTATATACATGTTTTGTAAATAAAATATATTTAAAATGTTTTTAAATATATTTTCAACTTAAATTATAATTTGATTGAATTTATTTGACATATATATACTCAAAATATACCTGGTTTACTTTTGGTATATTTCCAGTATATATATGGTTTATATTGTTGATTTATTTAAATTCATGCATCATGTATTTGTGAATGAATGTTTTATTATTTATTAATGAAGGATATCGATAGAACGTGCTACCTAGTGGGCAGCACTAGGACCGAGTACGTACCGGTACGCTTATAGCATTTAGGCTATATTACTAACCTATTTGTGGATATTGATTGAATGTGATTATTGATGTGTGAGATGTGATTTGGGTGTGATTGCTGGAGCTCGGTTGACCAAGTGTCTCGGGGCCAATCACACTGGCAGTCAGACTGCTGGAGCTCGGTTGACTTAGTGTCTCGGGGCCAGTCTACTGTCCAAATGGATTAAGTGGATATATTTGGATTCAGTGAGCCTGTATGGCTAGAGTGTTGTCTAACACTATTTTCCAAGGTTACGATATTCTAGGGTTCTATATAATCCTTAATAAAAGATGATTTTCAAATAAAATATATAAAAATGATTTTACTGCATCTGTATGTAATTGCCTGTATATATACATATTAGATATGTATTATTGACTGTATGCATTATCATTTAGTGTATGTATATATATTATAGTAATTCACTCAGTGAGGTCTGACTCCCCTCCGTTGACTATTTTTCAGGAGAGTCAACTTCCTCAGACCTCAGTAGCAGGTCGATACGCCGGATTTCTTCCGTCCCGGCTTCTTTGTGTAAACTGTCTACTTGAGTCTTATTTATTTTATCTAGACACTGCAGTAGTTGTGAATTAAAGTATTGGATTTTATGTATTTTATTTAAAGAGATGTATTATATTGAAACTGGATTTGTACTAAAGAAATTATGTATCTATGAGATGAGATTTTTATTTAAATCCAGTGATGAAAATGATATTGTGATATTTAAGATTTTTATTTCCGCTGCATATATATTATATGATTATTGTTATTGCATGATTTATTTTATTTTTAGGCTTGCTACGGGTTCCGGATTCGAAAGAATTCCCGTTCCCTAGCGCCGGTCATGGCCCCTGTTTTGGGTCGTGACAAAAATGCAGACAGATACAGAATAGGAATTAGACCCGATGTCACGTTTTACGAGAATTCTACCAAAAATTCGGCAGAACCTCCTCTGTAATACGGACATCTCTCTACTAAAAAGTAGAGTCAGTCCTCCAAGAAAAATGCATTTTAAATTTCAGAATTCAAACAACCCTCGGTTGGGATCCCGAACTACAAAAATTTCCCAACCGAAGTTCACAATACACCAAAAATTTAATAATACAGTAAAATATATTAAAAATCAATAAATACCATAAATGCCCTCCAAATATCAAAATATAGCATATTTAACATTAAAACACCAAAAATAATTATTTTCCCAATAATTACTTAAAAACCCTAAATAATAATATAATATTATTAAAAATCCATTTTTCCAATAATTATACAACTATTATTAAAAAATCATTTTATAAATCCAAATAATTTAATTAGTCCAAATACATATTAAAAATTACTAAAAATCTATTTTATTACAAAAATAGTATATAATATATTATTTGAAAATTAGTATTAATTAGTTAAAATTAGTAAATAGTTTGTAAAAATCATTTTTTATACCTCAAATAATATTAAAACCAATTAAACATAGTGTTTAACTAAAATTATCACTAAATTACCAAATTAACCCTAATATTTAAAAATACACATAAAATACTAATAATACTAAAAAATTCAATAAAAATTATATAATACACAAAAATTATTTTCTCAACATATATCTCAATAATATCAACAAAAACATATGATTAACCAACTATTTCTAACAAAATATATATTTAACCTATATTTTCAAAATTAACATAAACTAAAAATAATTATAAAATTTACAAAAAAATCACAAAAATTATAAACTCAACTCTAAAATTAATAATAACTACTAATAACATCAAAAATCACAATTTCATAATTTATATAATTAATTTACGAAAATTAATAAAATATTCAAAAATTCACAAAAATCAAAATAATTTTCAAAAATCACACAAAAATTCATGGGAGTAGCTTAAGCTAGGGGAAACAACTTTTGTGAAGGAACTTTCCATGAATCAACCAAAAACACTCGAAAAAAAATAAAACCCTAAATGGTCGAATCAAAGAAATCAAGAAATAGCAAAAATGGAGGGGTTAGAGCTCAAACCAAGGCTGGAATCAAGTTCACCGAAGCTCTAGGAGTTGAACGGCACTGGAAACACGAAGAATGGCGGCCAGAAAAGCGATCGACGGTAAAAAGCTCCACACACTGCTGTTGCAACTTCAGGCGATCTGGCGAGCTTCTAGCAATCAGACCACATCGAGGAGGGAGAGGGAAGAAGGGGGAAGATGTTAGTGGCAGCTGATGGCGGCGAGAGGCGGTCCGGCGTGCTAAACGGAGAGGCACAGTAATGGTTGGGGTACGGGTCGCATATGGGGAGAGGAGGAGGAAGACCCTGTTTTCTTCTTTCTTTTTGCTATAGTATGTACATTATATGTACATAATACTATGCTATATAATTTAATAAAACTTTATTTTATAATATAATGTTACATTAAATTCACACCACACATATATTATTTACATATATATATATACACTTATATGTATATATATAATACATAATAATAATTAATATACGCACATAAAATATTAATAATAAACCCTAATATATATATATATATATATATATATAATAACACATAAAATACAATACAATAATGTAATTTATTAAAATAATAATATTAAAATAATAATGCACTAAATTAAATATTAAAAAAATAATATTATCCAAAATAATAAATGAACATAACGTAAATTACTTGTTCAAAATAATAAGCTTCGATATACATATTTACGTAGAAAATTATAGTTAAACGTAAAATAATAATAATTATTCACAAAATACCAAAATAAATAGATATAACTTTGTAATATCCCGTGTTTTTTTGAATATTTTTATACTGTACCGGGATATGCAGTGTTAATAAATTTTGAATATATATACGATATTTTTACGAGTTGATGTGTATTTAAAACCTATTTTAAATACTGTGTTTTATTTACAGTGCTTTACGTAAAATTTTTCTGGGACTTGCATTTTCGGGGAAATTTTCACGTAAATATTTTAATATTAATTATTTTAAATACATTTTCGGACTTGCATGAACTCATGCGTATTTTTAAATTACTAAATAAAGCCTATGTGTGTGTATATTTATTTAATTAGGGTTTAATATATATTACCCTAATATTTTATTAATTGTTTATTTATTTATTGTTATTTAATTATTTTATTTATTATTAAATTATTAAAATTATTTTATTATTATTATTTTTTTTTTACTTTATTTTATTTTTTTTCTTTTTCTTTTTCTTTTTCTTTTTCTTTTCTTTCTTTTTCTTTTTTTTCTTCTTCTTCTTCTTCTTCTTCCTTCTCCAGCGCCCGACCACCACCCCTCACCACCGCCTGCAACTTTCGATTTCCGGCCGTCGGTGTGCTGCCAGGAGCTCCACCTTCCTCAGCCAGCTGCTCCGCCGCCCCCAGCTCCTTCCCCGGCGCCGGTTAGCCCCCGTTTTCCCTTTTGGCCGAAACTTCTTCCCTTTGCCGTTTCTTCCTTTTCCGGCCACCGTTTTCGACACCGCCGGTCTCTTTTTTCTCCTTGAGCTCCTTTGAGTGTGATTCTAGCTTTGGTTTGAGCTTAAATGGTCTAGAATTGCTTAGGTTTTGAATTTTCAATTTCAGCCTATTAGGGTTTTCGATTTTTTTGAGCTTCGAATTGATTGATTCATGAAAACTCCCTTCACAAATGTTGATCCTAGTAGCTTAATATAAATGTATGAATTTTTGTGGAATTTTTGGAGATTTTTTGGATTTTTGGGTATTTTTGAATATTTTAATATTATTTTCTAATTTTCGGAAATTAATTATTTAAATTATGAAATTGTGGTTTATGGTTAAATTAGGTGTTGAAATGAATTATATGAATTTATTTGGAATTTTTATGAATTTCTAAGTATTTATTTTGAATTATTGAAGTTTATGTGATTTTGGGAAATTAGGGTTAATTATGTTTTTAATTGAAATTAATTGGATAATTGAGTTTAATTATTGATATTATTGATAAATATGTTGAGAAAATTAATTTTGGATAATTGTATAATTTTTGGTGAATTTTTGAAGTAATTTAAGTATATTTATATATATAGGGGTATTTTGGTAATTTTACCCTAAATTGGCTAAAAATGTAATTTAATTGGTTTTAATAGTTATTTAAGGTATAAAAATGATTTCTACAAATTATTTAGTATTTTTAACTAATTAAAACTATTTTTTTTCGTAAATTATTTTCAATTATATATATAATATACGGTTTTTCTAATAAAATAAGTTTTTATCGGTTTTTACAATGTTTCAAGGTTAATTATGTAATTTCTACCTATAAAATGTATTTATGTGATTTAAGGATATTTTTGATATTTCTGGAATTGTTCTGTGTTTGTAGACCCCGGTCGGTGGACTGTAGTTTAGAGTCCGACCGTGGGATTTTGATTGTATTTTGTGTAGTTTTTCGAAGTGTGTTTCTTTGCAGGGTCGGCTCTACTCTTTTGAGTAGAGAGATGACCGTTTTACAGGGGAGGTTCTGCCGAATTTTCGGTAGAATTCTCGTAAAACGTGATATCCGGTCGATCCCTAATTCCGATTCTGTGTTTAATACTCTAGATCGAATTCTAGGATTTCTGTTAGGTTTATTCTGATGTCGGTTATTTATTGCTTGTTTAGTTGCGTCGAGACCGAGGGCTAGTGGACCAGGCCCGTCGGACCCGTCTCGTGGAGCGCACTAGGTGAGTTACTATACTATATATATATGCTTAGGATGCATGATTTAGAAATATATATTTTATTTCGATTAAAATGCATAAATAATATGATTTGTATTTAAGTATATTTTGGTTTATTTTTGGTATTTATTAAATTATATACATGTTTTGTAAATAAAATATATTTAAAATGTTTTTAAATATATTTCTAGCTTAATTTATAATTTGATTGAATTCATTTGACATATATATACTCGAAATATACTTGGTTTACTTTTGGTATATTTCCAGTATATATATGGTTTATATTGTTGTTTTATTTAAATTCATGCATCATGTATTTGTGAATGAATGTTTTATATTTATTAATGAAGGATATCAATAGAACGTGCTACCTAGTGGGCAGCACTAGGACCGAGTACGTACCGGTACGCCTATAGTATTTAGGCTATATTACTAACTTATTTGTGGATATTGATTGAATGCTATTATTGATGTGTGAGATGTGATTTGGGTGTGATTGCTGGAGCTCGGTTGACCAAGTGTCTCGGGGCCAATCACACTGGCAGTCAGACTGCTGGAGCTCGGTTGACTTAGTGTCTCGGGGCCAGTCTACTGTCTAAATGGATTAAGTGGATATATTTGGAATAAGTGAGCCTGTGTGGCTAGAGTGTTGTCTAACACTGTTTTCGAGGTTGCGATATTCTGGGGTTCTATGTGATCCTTCATAAACTGTGATTTTCAATAAAATATATAAAAATGATTTTACTGCATCTGTGTGAATTTGCCTGTATATGTACATATTAGATATGTATTATTGACTGTATACATTGTCATTTAGTATGCATGTATATATATTATAGTAATTCACTCAGTGAGGTCTGACTCCCCTCCGTTGACTATTTTTCAGGAGAGTCAACATCTTCAGACCTCAGTAGCAGGTCGATACGCCGGATTTCTTCCGCCCCGGCTTCTTTGTGTAAATTATTTACTTGAATCTTATTTTTATAATCTAGACACTGCAGTAGTTGTGAATTAAATTGTGCGATTTCATGTATTTATCTATATGAGATATTGTATTATATTGAAACTGGATTTGTACTGAAAGATTTTATATATACGATGAGATGAGATTTGATTTAAATCCAGTGATGAAAATGTTATTATTATATTTATGATTTTTATTTCCGCTGCATTTAATATTGTTATTATTATTATTGCATGTTTATTTTATTTTTAGGCTTGCTACGGGTTCCGGATTCGAAAGAATTCTCGTTCCCTAGCGCCGGTCATGGCCCCTGTTTTGGGTCGTGACAAACTTTCAAATTTATTAATACTGCATATCCCATTTTAAATAAAATAATTTAAAAACATGGGTCATTACACTAATTATTATGAAAATAAAAAATTAATAAATTAAGTTTTGATATTTCTCATTGAATCTTAATAAAATTTTAAAATAATAAAAATGTTGTTTATCTAATAATAATCCAATATTACAACATTAATATAGTTATAATTTATTGCATTCTAAATAAATTTTCTTTTTTATCAATTATACATTTACTTTTTTTAATATTTTTGACATTAATATTCTTTTAAAGGAAATTAATAAAATTTTTGTTTGAAATATTATCTCTAATAGTAAATTTTAATATTTTAAAAATAACATATGGAAAACTATTCTCTTAGAAAAACTAATCTGTTTAGCCTATAATCTCCATTTGTATCAATTTATTTCCATTAATCTGTTTAGTCTGTAGCGTCCATCTATATTTATAAAAATATAAGTTTTATTTTATAAAATAATTACATATTGTACTTTTTATCTTGTAATCATAATTAATCATTAGATAATTACCATAATTACAATAAAAATTGAATAAATTGGTGTTAGTCATTTTAAGTAAACTTTAATAAAATTTGTCACTATAAATTAATTTTTTATATTTTTAATATTAATTTTTCTTTTTTAGTAATTATACATTAGCTATTTAATAATTTTTAATTTTACTATTTCTCTCTATTAAAAAGGTTCAATATAAATTATGAATTATTATTTAAATAATAAAATTTATTTTGATTAATTATAATTATTTTAATTAACTTCAATAAAATTTAAAGAACCATCTATATATTTAGTTTATATTAGTTCAAATATAGGGTTCAACTAATTAGAATAGGAAATATAATTTTATTCAAATTGGAACTAGATATACTATTAAGTTTGTTTATGTTATACAAAATAGAAGTTAACTTGAAAATAGAAAAAAATTTAAATGAAATTGTAACTGTAATTTAGTTTAATTTAATTTCAAATTATCTGACTCTTATATAATAAATAATACTGATGGTTTTGTAAATTTGTGTAACCCCTTCATACATTTCTATATAATAGTAAATAATCAAATGCTTTGCACTTGAATAAAAAAATTTTTAGACTCATGATATATAGTAAATAAACTATTATTATTATTATTATTAAATAAAAGTTTTAAAAATGATAACAATATTATTTATTTATATAAAAATTTGATAAATTTTTTATTTAAATAATTATATTATATTTGTTCAAAATTTTTTATAATTATTTTTTCTCAATTCTAGAACTAATTTCATAAAAAAAATATTATGATAATTATTAATCATAAAATAATAAAAAATTATTAGTTATTTTTAAATTTTTTTTAAAATAAAAGGTATATTTTTTTCATATAATAATTTAAATATTACAACCCCATTAAACTTTTAATTTATTATAATTTTAGTAAATTTTTTATTTGAGTTACAACACTTTATTTCTTCGATAATTTTAATATTAATACTTTTATTTACTTAAAAATTAACTTATTGTAATTTTTTAAAAGTTCAACTAATAATTATATGCTAAATATTAATTACTTTAAATTTAACTCTTTTTTGTTAAATTTTATAAAAATATCTAAAAATGATAATTATACTACTTTTTTTTTATGAAAAATATACTTTCAAACAAATTATATGCTTGATTTTTTTAAATATAATTACAGGTACAAGATAATAAAAATTTTATTTAATTATAATTATTTACTCAATAAACTTTAATTTAATAACTATTTAAAAACAATAAGATTATTATTTTATTAATATGTCAATTTAATTTTTCAATATTGATAGTGTTACATTACAACATATGTAGTAATTTATTACAATTTTAATAAATTTTCTATTTGAACATTATACACCACTCTATCAATATTTTATCTAAATAATAATCTAATTTTACGAACTTGATAGAGTTATAATATAGTAATTTATTACACTCTTTATGAATTTTTTATATAGACACAATAACCTTTCAACATTTTTCACATTAATATTTTCATAAAATTTATTAATTTTGATTTTTATTATTTGCTTATTAAATTTAAAATAGTTAGACTTATAAAAAATATGTTATCTAATTTAATTTATATTAAATAAAATATAAGAAAACCTAATTAAAATAGATAAAATATATATTTTAAAAAATTACTACTAAAATTTTAATTAATTTAATTTTATTAGAGATAAAATAGAAATTGGCATAATTAAAATAGAAAACATACTGTCAATTAAATTAGAATTGTATATTAATTAATTTCATTTTTGTTAGAGATAAAGTAAAAGTTAACATAATTAGAATAGGAAATATACTTTCAATTAAATTAGAATTATGTTTTAATTAATTTAATTTTGTTAGAGATAAAATAGAAGTTGATTGAATTAAAATAGAAAATATACTTTCAATTAAATTATAATTTTTATTAGAGATAAGTCAAAAATTAACCTAATTAAAATATAGAAAATACTTTCTATTCAATTAGAATTATATTTTAACTAATTTAATTTTTATTATAGATAAAATAGAAGTTAATTTAACTAATTTAATTTTTATTATAGATAAAATAGAAGTTAATTTAATTAAAATAAATTTTTAATTAATTTAAAATTATATTTTATTTTTATTTTTATTAATAAATGACTAAATTATTTAATTTTTATATAATAATAAGTAAAAATTATTTTGTAATTTTGTCTCACTCCTCCCCTTCCCTTGTACATATATATATTATATAGATTACAGGCAGATAGATTATAAATATAGATTAGATAGTTAGACATTAAAAGCATCAAAGACAAAAACATGGTTTTATCTTTGCAATTAACCAATAAAACTCGTTTTTATTTTTTTCTTTTATAAATCATCAACTATTAACCAATAAAAACATGATAAGTACTGCCCATTGAGATACGCTAGCTTTTAATAATACTTTGGATCTGGGCAATGGGCGCCATTGGGATAAGAGGGTGTAGTAATACTTCTTCCGTTTCATTCCAATTAATTTTTAAAATTTTAAAATTTATTTTATTTTAATTGATGTTTTTAAATTATTAATAAAAAATAATTTTTTTCAATTTTATTAATATCTTAATTTTATAATAAATTTTTTATTAAAATAATTATAATTTACATTAACTTTTAATTTTTTTAAAAGAAAATTATATAGTTATTTATATCTATAATTATATTTATTAAATATAATTTTTAACTTTTGTAAAACTAACTTGAACGAAAATTGAATTAGAACAAAAAGAGTATTACTTACAGATATCAACGGTTGTGGTTGTTGGACTCGGGATCAGACTGATGGGCGGGGTCTGGTGGTTGTGATACGCAATGTGTGTATTGGAGGAGGGACTGGGTAAGAGATGTGATTTTGCGACCGTATGATTGTTGGAACACTCAACATTGCTTCATTTTGGTGTGATGAGAAGTTGGTAAGTGGTAACTTTAACTTTCTGTAATATTTTTTTTTTATAATGACTTTTCTAATCCTATAAATTGGGTGCACTTCACCGTTCAGTCCTAAAAAAAAAAAATTGTTAATAATTGATATTTACAAAAATTTAAAATTTCCATAGTTAGTCATAGTACATTAACTCTAGTAAAATGTGCTGACATGTCACATATATTTCATCTTTTTTTTTACAATAAAAATTAAGCATTTAATTTAAATAGTAACATTAAATAAAGATAATGTAATTCATTAGGTAAATATTTTATAATACTAATGTAATATTAAGTAAAGATAATACTAATTAAATTAGTATTAACTAATAGAAAAATATTAGATATGATAAGATTATGCATTTATGATAATAAAATCACATCATTTCTTTTAATGTAGATTATGATTAATATTAAGAATAAAAACTGTACAATACTAATTAAATATGTAGTAAAAAAATAATTAAGTGAAATAAAAATTATATAGTTATAAGTTAGTATTAGTATTAGCATTAATATTGGGGAAATGTTAAATAATTAAATTTAAATTAACAATTAAATAAATACATATCATATTTGACTATTAAATAAATATAATATTAATTATAATTGATATTAAATAATATGTAATCTAAAGTAATATAACTATATAATCTCAAAACTATTTAGTTTTGATTGTCAAAACCTAAAAACACAAATAACCTTCAAATTATCAAAATGTATATTATATTTATATAATCACAATATAAACTACATATATTTAAAGTCATAAAATAATTAAATATCTAATTGCACAATCACATAGTTTCCAATTATCTAATCACAACATAAGTTATATAATTATATTTGTATTTTAAATTAACATCGATATTAAAATTAAATAATTAAATTTAAATTAACAATTAAGTAAATACATATCATATCTGACTAATTAAATAAATACAATATCATATGGAACCTGCGTCGCATCAGACGTAGTCTGCCAAGTTAGAAAGGCTTATAGGGGTCATCACTCCCGTACTTACGTAATTCAACATACATGCTATTGAAATAGTGGGGTTCATATATATATATATATATATATATATATATATATTGTCACGATCCGAATCCAAGGGGCACGTGACCGGCACTAAGAAATGAGAAAGTTTAAAGCTACCGAAACTCGTAGCAAGTTTTAAAAAAAATGCAGAACATTTCACCTTTAAAACTGTAATGATCCAATATTTTAAATAAAATAATATTATTTTTGAATATGCAATGTTAATAATTTTAAATTTTATTTGTATATTATTGTTGATAATTGCTAATATTATTTACGTATTTTATTTTAAGAGAATTGTTTACGTAAAATAATTTATTTTGTGTGGGATTATTATTATATTATTAGTTGAAGGGCAATATGGTAATTTCATAAATTAATATATATATATATATATAAGTCAAAATGAAAAACAGGTGTCACGACCCAAAACAGGGCCATGACCGGCGCTAGGGAACGGGAATTCTTTCGAATCCGGAACCCGTAGCAAGCCTAAAAATAAAATAAAACATGCAATAATAACAATAACAATATTATATGCAGCGGAAATAAAAATCGTTCATATAATAATAATATATGCACCAACTGGATTTAAATCAAATCTCAACTCATCACATATATATATAAGCTCTTTTAATACAAATCCAGTTTCAATATAATACATCTCTTTAAATAAAATACATGAAATCCCACATATTAATTCACAACTACTGCAGTGTCTAGATTATAAAAATAAGACTCAAGTAAATAATTTACACAAAGAAGCCGGGGCGGAAGAAATCCGGCGTATCGACCTGCTACTGAGGTCTGAAGATGTTGACTCTCCTGAAAAATAGTCAACGGAGGGGAGTCAGACCTCACTGAGTGAATTACTATAATATATATACATGCATACTAAATGACAATGCATACAGTCAACAGTATATATCTAATATATATATACAGGCAAATACACACAGATGCAATAAAATCATTTTATATATATTTTATTGAAAATCATCTTTTATGAAGGATCACATAGAACCCTAGAATATCGCAACCTCAGAAATAGTGTTAGACAACACTCTAGCCATACAGGCTCACTTATTCCAAAATATATCCGTTTAATCCATTTAGACAGTAGATTGGCCCCGAGACACTAAGTCAACCGAGCTCCAGCAGTCTGATTGCCAGTGTGATTGGCCCCGAGACACTTTGTCAACCGAGCTCCAGCAATCATACCTCCAAACCATATCTCACATATCAATAATCATAATCAATCAATATCCACAAATAGGTTAGTAATATAGCCTAAATGCTATAAGCGCACCGGTACGTACTCGGTCCTAGTGCTGCCCACTAGGTAGCACTTTCTATCGATATCCTTCATCATTAATAATATAAAACATTCATTCACAAAAATAAATGATGCATGAAGTTCAATAAAATATCAACATAAACCATATATATACTAGAAATATACCAAAAGTAAACCAGGTATATTTCGAGTATATATACGTCAAATGAATTCAATCAAATTATAAATTAAGCTAGAAATATATTTAAAAATATTTTAAATATAATTTATTAACAAAACATGCATATAATTTAATATATACCAAAAATAAACCAAAAATATACTTAAATACAAATCATATTATTTATGCATTTTAATCGAAATAAAATATATATTTTTAAATCATGCATCCTAAAGCATATATATATAGTATAGTAACTGTCACGACCCAAAACAGGGGCCATGACCGGCGCTAGGGAACGGGAATTCTTTCGAATCCGGAACCCGTAGCAAGCCTAAAAATAAAATAAATCATGCCATAACAATAACTATATAATATGCAGCGGAAAATAAAAATCATAATATCATGATACTACCCATATCAACTGGATTTAAATAAAAATCTCATCTCATCACATATATAAAATCTCTTTAATACAAATCCAGTTTCAATATAATACATCTCTTTAAAATAAAATACATGAAATTCAATACTTTAATTCACAACTACTGCAGTGTCTAGATAAAATAAACAAGACTCAAGTAGACAGTTTACATAAAGAAGCTGGGGCGGAAGAAATCCGGCGTATCGACCTGCTACTGAGGTCTGAGGAAGTTGACTCTCTTGAAAAATAGTCAACGGAGGGGAGTCAGACCTCACTGAGTGAATTACTATAATATATATACATACACTCTAAATGACTATGCATACAGTCAATAATACATATCTAATATGTATATATACAGGCAAATTCACACAGATGCAGAAAAATCGTTTTTATATATTTTATCTGAAAATCATCTTTTATGAAGGATCACATAGAACCCTAAGATATCGCAACCTCGGAAAATAGTGTTAAACAACACTCTGGCCATACAGGCTCACTTATTCCAAATATAACCACTTAATCCATTTGGACAGTAGACTGGCCCCGAGACACTAAGTCAACCGAGCTCCAGCAGTCTGACTGCCAGTGTGATTGGCCCCGAGACACTTGGTCAACCGAGCTCTAGCAATCACACCTAAACCACATCTCACATATCAATAATCACATCAAATCAATATCCACAAATAAGTTAGTAATATAGCCTAAAGCTATAGGCGTACCGGTACGTACTCGGTCCTAGTGCTGCCCACTAGGTAGCACGTTCTATTGATATCCTTCATTAATAAATAATAAAACATTCATTCACAAATACATGATGCATGAATTTAAATAAATCAACAATATAAACCATATATATACCGGAAATATACCAAAAGTAAACCAGGTATATTTCGAGTATATATATGTCAAATGAATCCAATCAAATCACAAATTAAATTAAAAATATATTTAAAAACATTTTAAATATATTTTATTAATAAAACTTGTATATAATTTATTATATACCAAAAATATACCAAAAATATACTTGAATATAAATCACATTATTTATGCATATTCAGTCAAAATAAAACATGCATTTTCTAAATCATGCATCCTAAGCATATATATATAATATAGTAACTCACCTAGTGCGCTCCACGAGACGGGTCCAACGGGCCTGGACCACTAGTCCTCGGTCTCGGCGCAACTAAACAAGAAATAAGTAATCGACATCAGATTAGCCCTAATAGAAATCCTAGAATTCAATCTAGAGTATTAAACACAGAATCGGAATTTAGGGTTCGACTGGACATCACGTTTTATGAGAATTCTACCGAAAATTCGGCAGAACCTCCCCTGTAAAACGGACATCTCTCTACTCAAAAGAGTAGAGCCGACCCTGCAAAGAAACACACTTTGAAAATACAAGCTCAACACAATCAAAATCCCACGGTCGGACTCCAAACTACAGTCCATCGACCGGGGTCCACAAACTCAGAATAATTCCAGATATACCGAAAATATCCTTAAATCACAGAAATACATTTTATAGGTAAAAATTACATAATTAACCTTGAAACACTATAAAAACCGATTAAAACTCATTTTATTAGAAAAACCGTATATTATATATATAATTGAAAATAATTCACGAAAAATAGTTTTAATTAGTTAAAAATACCAAATAATTTGTAGAAATCATTTTTATACCTTAATTAACTATTAAAACCAATTAAATTACATTTTTAGACAATTTAGGGTAAAATTACCAAAATACCCCTATATATATAAATATACTTAAATTACTTCAAAAATTCACCAAAAATTATACAATTATCCAAAATTAATTTTCTCAACATATTTATCAATAATATCAATAATTAAACCCAATTATCCAATTAATTTCAAATAAAAACACATTTAACCTAATTTTCTCAAATTTACATAAAATTAATTAATTCAAAATAAATACTTAGAAATTCATAAAAATTCCAAATAAATTCCTATAATTCATTTCAACACCTAATTTATCCAAAAACTCCAATTTCATAATTTAAATAATTAATTTCCGAAAATTAGAAAATAATATTAAAATATTCAAAAATACCCAAAAATCCAAACAATCTCCAAAAATTCTACAAAAATTCATACATGTAGATTAAGCTACTAGGATCAACATTTGTGAAGGAATTAAGCATGAATCAATCAAGAACAATTCGAAAAAAATCAAAAACCCTAATAGGCCGAAATTGACAAATCGAAAACTAAGCAATTCTAGACCAAATCAACTCAAACCAAAGCTAGAATAACACTCACCGGAGCTCAAGGAGAAGAAAGAGACCGGCGGTGTCGAAAACGGTGGCCGGAGGAGGGAGAAACGGCGGTAGCTCGACTTTCGGCCTCCTAAGCTAATTCCGGCCAAACTCGTCGGGAAAGGGGGCTGCTGGCGGCGGGGAATGGCTGGAGGCGACGGTGGCAAGCCGAGAGGCACACCGACGGTGAAGGAACGGTAGTTGCAGACGGTGGAGGTGGGTGGTGGTCGTCGGGCGCGGGAAGGAGAAGAAGAAGAGAAGGGAGGGGCAAAAGTGTAATTTGGCAATTCTTTGATTTTTGATGTATATATGTATATATATATACTTTATACTTTATATTAAAATAATATTAAATTACACACATCAAATATACACCACACACATTAAAATATTAATATTTTAATAATTTATACCAAATAAAATTAATTAAATAACAATTAAAACAATTAAATACTTAATAAAATATTAGGGAAATAATAAACCCTAATAAAATAAATATACACACACCAGCTTTATTTAATAATTTAAAAATATGTATGAGTTCATGCAAGTCCGTAAATACATTTAAAATAATTAATAATAAATTGTTTACGTGAAAATTTCCCCGAAAATGCAAGTCCCGGGAAAATTTTACATAAAACACTGTATATAAAACACAGTAATTAAAATAAGTCTAAAATACATATCAACTCGTAAAAATATCGTAATATATACAAAAATTATTAACACTGCATATCCCGGTACAGTGTAAAAATATTTTAAAAACACGGGATATTACAGTCTTCCCCCCTTACAAGAATTCGTCCCCGAATTCCAGAAAACAAGATCAAGAAGGAAAGAGATACGGGTAAGAAGCTCGCATCTCAGCTTCAGTCTCCCACGTATGCTCTTCAACTCTGTCGCTATGCCACAAAACCTTGACCATCGGAATCTGCTTCGATCGCAATTGTCGAACTTGAAAATCTACGATCGCCACAGGTTCTTCTACAAACGTCAAATCTTCACTCACTTCTACACTGTCTGGCTGCAACACGTGTGAAGGATCTGAGATATACTTCCTCAACATCGAGATATGAAATACTGGATGCACCTGCGACATACTCGGAGGCAAATCCAACCGATATGCAACAGTGCCAATTCTCTCCAGAATCTCAAACGGTCCAATGTATCTCGGTGCTAACTTACCCTTCCTGCCAAATCTCATCACACCCTTCATCGGAGATACCTTCAGAAAAACAAAATCTCCGACCTGAAACTCCACATCTCTGCGCCTAGGATCCGCATAACTCTTCTGCCTGCTTACTGCGGTCTCTAATCTCCGCTTAATCAAGGCAACTTTCTCTGCAGCATCCTGAACCATCTCAGGTCCAGTCAAAGCTCTTTCACCAATCTCATCCCAACTCAACGGGGATCTACACTTCCTTCCATATAACGCCTCATACGGTGCCATGCCAATACTGCTATGGTAGCTGTTATTATATGCAAACTCAACAAGTGGCAAATGATCATCCCAGCTACCTCCCAAATCCAAGACACACATCCTCAACATATCTTCCAGTGTCTGGATCATCCTCTCAGATTGGCCATCTGTCTGAGGATGAAAAGCAGTACTGAAATCCAACCTAGTGCCCATCGCTTCCTGCAACTTCTGCCAGAAACGAGAAGTAAACACTGAACCTCTATCTGACACAATGGACACAGGTACTCCATGAAGGCACACAATATGCTTCACATACAACTTCGCCAATCTAGCAACTGAATATGTAGCTCTCACAGGCAAGAAATGTGCAGACTTCGTCAATCTGTCTACAATCACCCAGATGGAGTCGTATCCATCCTTCGAACGAGGTAAACCAACCACAAAATCCATAGCTATCCTTTCCCACTTCCACTCGGGAATAGGAAGAGGCTGAAGCTTCCCAGAAGGCTTCTGATGTTCGGCTTTCACTTGCTGACACGTCAAGCACTTAGCAACATAATCAGCAACATCCTTCTTCAATCCATCCCACCAGTATAAATCTCTGATACTGTGGTACATCTTGGTAACACCCGGATGAACGCTGTAGGCTGTAGAATGTGCTTCCTCTAGGATCTCTTCTCTCAAATCATCCACATCAGGAACACACAATCTACCACTGATCCACAACACACCATCATCATCGAGTGTGAAATCAGTGAACTTCCCTGCTCTGACATTCTCTGCAAGCTCTTCCAGAATAGGATCTCGGCTCTGAGCTGCTTTAATCCTATCCCTCAGTACAGATCGTACTTTAAATTGAGCTAACAGTCCACCTGATCTACTAATCTTCATCATCAGACCTTGATCCACCATCAGATGCAATTCCTGGATCAATGGTCTCCTCTCAACACTGATGTGAGCAAGACTACCTGAGGACTTCCTACTCAAGGCATCTGCTACCACATTAGCTTTACCCGGATGGTAAAGAATCTCGCAATCATAATCCTTCAACAGTTCCAACCATCTTCTCTGCCTGAAATTCAAATCTCGCTGCTGAAAAATGTACTTAAGGCTCTTGTGATCAGTAAATATCTCACAAGTCACCCCGTACAGATAATGTCTCCAGATCTTCAAAGCAAAGATCACTGCAGCCATCTCCAGATCATGTGTAGGATAGTTCTGCTCATGCTTCTTCAACTGCCTCGAAGCATAGGCTATCACCCTTCCATTCTGCATCAACACACAACCAAGACCAATTCTAGAGGCATCACAGTAAACTGTGAACTTATCCACACTATTAGGCAAAGCTAATACTGGTGCTGTGGTCAACTTCTCTTTCAACAACTGAAAACTGTTCTCACAAGCTTCTGACCACTCGAATCTAACATTCTTCTGAGTCAAGCGAGTCATAGGGGCTGCTATCCTGGAAAAATCCTGCACAAACCGCCTATAATACCCGGCTAAACCCAGAAAACTCCGAATCTCCGTAACCGAAGTAGGTCTAGGCCATTCAGACACTGCCTCAACCTTCTGTGGATCAACCTGAATACCTTCTTTAGACACTACGTGTCCAAGAAAAGAAACACTCTCCATCCAGAAATCACACTTCGAGAATTTAGCATAAAGCTGATGATCTCTCAGTGTCTGTAGTACAATCCTCAAATGATATACATGCTCTTCCATACTCCTCGAATATACTAGTATATCATCAATGAAGACTACTACAAACTGATCCACATACGGTCTGAATACCCTATTCATCAGATCCATAAAAGCTGCTAGTGCATTAGTCAAACCAAAAGACATCACCAGAAACTCATAATGGCCATATCTAGTGCGGAATGCTGTCTTAGGAATATCAGCTTCATTGATCCGCAGCTGATGATAACCCGACCTCAAGTCAATCTTAGAAAAGAACTGTGCACCCTGTAGCTGATCAAACAAATCATCTATCCTCGGGAGAGGATACTTGTTCTTCACTGTCACCTTATTCAGCTCTCTATAGTCAATGCACAGTCTCAGGGTACCATCCTTCTTCTTCACAAACAGGACTGGTGTGTAATATCCCGTGTTTTTTAAAATATTTTTACACTGTACCGGGATATACAGTGTCAATAATTTTTATGCATTATACGATGTTTTTATGAGTTGATATGTATTTTAAACCTATTTTAATTACTGTCTATTATTTTCAGTATTTTACGTAAAATTTTCCCGGGACTTTCATTTTCGGGGAAATTTCTACGTAAACAATGTATTATTAATTATTTTAAATGTATTTACGGGTTTGCATGAACTCATACATATTTTTAAATTATTAAATAAAGCCTGTGTGTGTATATTTATTTAATTAGGGTTTATTATTACCCTAATATTTTATTATTTATTTATTATTATTTGATTATTTTATTTATTATTAAATTATTAAAATTTATTATTTTATTATTATTTATTTATTAATATTTAATTATTTTAATTTATTTTATTTTATTTTATTTTTTTTCTTTTCCTTTTCTTTCTTTTTCTTTTTCTTTCTCTTTCCTTTTTCTTTCTTTTTCTTTTTCTTCTTCTTCTTCTTCTTCTCCCGCGCGCCGACCACCACCATTTCCTCACCGCCGTTTCTCCCTCCTCCGGCCACCGTTTTCGACACCGCCGGTCTCTATCTTCTCCTTGAGCTCCGGTGAGTGTTATTCTAGCTTTGGTTTGAGCTAAAATGGTCTAGAATTGCTTAGATTTTGATTTGAAGTTTTCGGCCTCTTTTGGTTTTTGATTTTTTTGAGCTTCAATTTGGATGATTCATGGAAACTTCCTTCACAAATGTTGTTCCTGGTAGTTTAATCTTCATGTATGAATTTTTACAGAATTTTTGGAGGTTGTTTGGATTTTTGGGTATTTTTGAATATTTTAATATTATTTTCTAATTTTCGGAAATTAATTATTTAAATTATGAAATTGGAGTTTATGGTTGAATTGAGTGTTGAAATGAATTATAGGAATTTATTTGGAATTTTTATGAATTTCTAAGTATTTATTTTTAATTATTGAAGTTTATGTGATTTTGTAAAATTAAGTTAATTGTGTTTTAAATTGAATTTAATTGGTTAATTGGGTTTAATTATTGATATTATTGATAAATATGTTGAGAAAATTAATTTTGGATAATTGTATGATTTTTGGTGAATTTTTGAAGTAATTTAGGTATATATATATATATAGGGGTATTTTGGTAATTTTACCCTAAATTGTCTAAAAATGTAATTTAATTGGTTTTAATATTTATTTAAGGTATAAAAATGATTTCTATAAAATATTTAGTATTTTTAACTAATTAAAACTATTTTCCGGGAATTATTTTCAATTATATATATAATATACGGTTTTTCTAATAAAATGAGTTTTAATCGGTTTTACAGTGTTTCAAGATTTATTATATAATTTCTACGTATGAAATGTATTTTTATGATTTAAGGATATTTTTGGTATATTTGAATATATATATTCTGTGTTTGTGGACCCCGGTCGACAGATTGTAGTCTGGAGTCCGACCGAGGGGTTGTGATCGATTGTGGTGTTTATTTTTGAAGTGTATTTTCTTTGCAGGGTCGGCTCTACTCTTTTGAGTAGAGAGATGTCCGTTTTACAGGGGAGGTTCTGCCGGATTTCCGGTAGAATTCTCGTAAAACGTGATATCCAGTCGAACCCTAATTTTTGATTCTGTATTTAATACTCTAGATTGAATTCTAGGATTTCTGTTAGGGTTATTCTGATGTCGAATAATTATTTCTTGTTTAGTTGCGCCGAGACCGAGGGTTAGTGGACCAGGCCCGTCGGACCCGTCTCGTGGAGCGCATTAGGTGAGTTACTATATTATATATATATGCTTAGGATGCATGATTTAGAAAATGCATGTTTTATTTTAACTGAATATGCATAAATAATATGATTTATATTCAAGTATATTTTTGGTATATAATAAATTATATACATGTTTTATTAATAAAATATATTTAAAATGTTTTTAAATATATTTTAGCTTAATTCATGATTTGATTGGATTTATTTGACATATATATACTCAAAATATACCTGGTTTATGTTTGGTATATTTTCGGTATATATATGGTTTATATTGTTATTTCATTTATATCCATGCATCATTTATTTTTGTGAATGAATGTTTTATTATTTATTAATGAAGGATATCGATAGAACGTGCTACCTAGTGGGCAGCACTAGGACCGAGTACGTACCGGTGCGCCTATAGTATTTAGGCTATTATATTACTAACTTATTTGTGGATATTGATTTGATTATGATTATTGATATGTGAGATGTGGTTTGGGTGTGATTGCTGGAGCTCGGTTGACCAAGTGTCTCGGGGCCAATCACACTGGCAGTCAGACTGCTGGAGCTCGGTTGACTTAGTGTCTCGGGGCCAGTCTACTGTCCAAATGGATTAAGTGGATATATTTGGAATCAGTGAGCCTGTATGGCTAGAGTGTTGTTTAACACTATTTTCTGAGGTTGCGATATTCTAGGGTTCTATGTGATCCTTCATAAAAGTTGATTTTCAGATAAAATATATAAAATGATTTTTCTGCATCTGTATGAACTTGCCTGTATATATACATATTACTCTTATACTGTTGACTGTATGCATTATCACTTAGAGTGTATGTATATATACTATAGTAATTCACTCAGTGAGGTCTGACTCCCCTCCGTTGACTATTTTTCAGGAGAGTCAACTTCCTCAGACCTCAGTAGCAGGTCGATACGCCGAATTTCTTCCGCCCCGGCTTCTTTATGTAAATTGTATACTTGAGTCTTATTTATTTTATCTAGACACTGCAGTAGTTGTGATTTTCAGTAGTTGTGATTTTCAGTAGTTGTAAATTAAAGTATTTGTTTTAAAGAGATGTATTATAGTAAAACTGGATTTGTATAAAGATTATACATTTATGAGATTATATATGCGATGTGATGAGTTTTGAATTGAATCCAGTTGATATGGATGATATTGTAATATTTATGATTTTATTTTCCGCTGCATATTATATTTTTATGGTTATTATTGCATATTTATTTTATTTTTAGGCTTGCTACGGGTTTCGGATTCGAAAGAATTCCCGTTCCCTAGCGCCGGTCATGGCCCCTGTTTTGGGTCGTGACAAAGTTGGTATCAGAGCGAAGTTGGTATCAGAGCGAAGTTCGTATCAGAATGGAGTTCTGTGTCAGGGCTTAGTTATGTGAGTTGTGGCCCTAGTTTTTAAGTTGTGTTTTCTGTTGGACTACTGCAGTGTATTAGGTTCGAGTATGTCTTGATGAGTATTCCTTGCTGTAGTTTTCAGCGTTATTCCTCCGTTGTCTGTTTTGTCTGAATCTTTCCGTTTGTCTTTTCAGTATGAGGAGGCGAGCGCGTGTCGCTCCACCGGTCGTTGAGGCCGAGGATGATGAGTCTTTTCAGGATGAGGTTTTACCTCCTGAGCAGCCAGTTAGGCGTAGAGGTCGTGGCAGGGGTAGACCTCGAGGAGCGGCAGGTCGCCGTAGGCGGAGAGAGTTACAGGACGAGGAGCCTGTTGAGCCTGAGTTTGATGTTCCTGTTCCTCCTGTTGTTCAGCCTGCCTATCAGCAGGGTATGTCTGACCCTGAGGCAGCTTTGTTCTATGCCCGAGTTGGCAGGATTGTTTTTGATGGTACTTCTGATCCTTTAGATTTTCTGCATGCGATTGAGACTAGGACTCGGACTGCTTATACCGAGTACCAGCGGATCATGATTGTTGAGTTGTCTGTCGAGGGATCAGCTTTAGATTGGTTCATTCAGATGATCCAGCCCTATATGATGACGATGACATGGGTTCAGTTTCGAGACCGATTCATGAGGAGATTTTGTCCAGAGCCTCTTCGTTTGAGCTATCGTCTTCGTTTGACCAGTATTTCTCGTGGAGATCGATCAGTAGAGGAGTATACCCGAGAGTTCCTTCGTCTGGGTAGATATGCTGAGGATCTGATGCGAGATCAGTATTTCGCTGTTACTACCTATGTTACTGGTTTGGGTTCAGCTTTTGCTGGTATGCCTACAGCAGGTCTTACTCTGGAGTCTGTGATCGAGTTGGCTAAGGAGATTGAGCTGAGGTTAGTTAGGCAGGGAGCGATGCCTGATTATTACCAGTTGGGAGTTCAGTCGAGTGGATTGCAAGCTACTCCATATTTGAGTTTTCATGTTGGTTCGAGTAGTCAGCAGCGAGGTTCGACTCAGCAGAGTCAGAGACAGCAGCAGCGAGTGCATCGGAGCAGTAGATATGGTCGTGGAGGTCAGCGTAGATCGTTTAGATTTGGGTCAGGTGCTTCGAGCAGCAGCAGTGGTCGTAGTTCTGGATCAGCGGCCAGTGTTTGTCAGACTTGTGGTAGAGTCCATCAGGGACCGTGTTATCTGACACCACTGACATGTTTCAGATGCGGGCAGACAGGACATTTTGCCAGATCGTGTCCTTACCCCGGATATCAGCAGCAGCAGATTCCGCGATTCCCACAGCAGTCGATTGCTAGTGCAGCACCCGTGCCATTTCAGTTACCACCAGCTCAGCATCAGAGTTCTACTCAGTTTGTTCCACAGCAGAGTCGTGGTAGAGGTACGAGAGGAGGTACCCGAGGTGTTGGCCAGGCTTCTACCAGTCAGCAGGGAGGTCGAGGCCAGGCCAGAGTTTTTCATCTGACTCAGCAGGATGCTCAGGCATCTAATGCAGTCGTGGCAGGTATTGTTTCTGTTTGTTACCTGGATGCTTTGGTTTTGTTTGATCCGGGTGCCACGCATTCGTTTGTTTCTCCTGTTTTTGCTTCTAAATCTTGTTGGCAAGCTTCGAGGATGGCTTTTCCTTTGTCTGTTGCCACTCCTCTGAGTGATTCTTTGGACGCCGATATTGTTCTTTCTGGTTGTCCAGTTCTCGTGGGAGATAGAGAATTACCCGCCGATTTGATTTTGTTGGATGTGATGGAGTTCGATGTTATTTTGGGAATGGATTGGTTGTCTCAGCACTTTGCCGTGGTTGATTGCAGGAATAAGGAGGTGACTTTTAGAATTCCTGGTGAAGAAGATTTTAAGTTTGTTGGTGATAGGAGTTCAGCACCTCAGAATCTTATTTCTGTTATTTCAGCTAGGAAGTTGTTGAAGAAAGGTTGTCAGGGGTTTTTGGCATTGGTTAGGGATACGTCAGTGGAGAAGTTGTCACTCACAGATGTTCCTGTTGCTTGTGAGTTTCCTGATGTTTTTCCCGAGGAGTTGCCAGGTTTACCACCTCATAGAGAGATTGAGTTCTGTATAGATGTGGTACCAGGTATTACTCCTATATCTATGCCACCCTATCGTATGGCTCCTGCAGAGTTGAGAGAGTTGAAGGAGCAGTTGCAAGAGTTATTGGAGAAAGGTTTCATTAGACCTAGTGTTTCTCCTTGGGGTGCACCAGTCCTGTTTGTGAAGAAGAAGGATGGTACCCTGAGACTGTTCATTGACTACAGAGAGTTGAATAAGGTGACAGTGAAGAATAAGTATCCTCTCCCGAGGATAGATGATTTGTTTGATCAGCTCCAGGGTGCACAATTCTTTTCTAAGATTGACTTGAGGTCGGGTTATCATCAGCTGCGGATTAGTGAAGCTGATATTTCTAAGACAGCGTTCCGCACTCGATATGGTCATTATGAGTTTCTGGTGATGTCTTTTGGTTTGACTAATGCACCAGCAGCTTTTATGGACCTGATGAACAGAGTATTCCGACCGTATGTGGATCAATTTGTAGTAGTCTTCATTGATGATATACTGGTATATTCGAGGAGTATGGAAGAGCATGTATATCATTTGAGGATTGTACTACAGACACTGAGAGATCATCAGCTTTATGCTAAATTCTCGAAGTGTGATTTCTGGATGGAGAATGTTTCTTTTCTTGGACACGTAGTGTCTAAAGAAGGTATTCAGGTTGATCCACAGAAGATTGAAGCAGTATCTGAGTGGCCTAGACCTACTTCAGTTATTGAGATTCGGAGTTTTCTGGGTTTAGCCGGGTATTATAGGCGGTTTGTGCAGGATTTTTCCAAGATAGCAGCCCCTATGACTCGCTTGACTCAGAAGAATGTTAGATTCGAGTGGTCAGAAGCTTGTGAGAATAGTTTTCAGTTGTTGAAGGAGAAGTTGACCACAGCGCCAGTATTAGCTTTGCCTAATAGTGTGGATAAGTTCACAGTTTACTGTGATGCCTCTAGAATTGGTCTTGGTTGTGTGTTGATGCAGAATGGAAGGGTGATAGCCTATGCTTCGAGGCAGTTGAAGAAGCATGAGCAGAATTATCCTACACATGACTTGGAGATGGCTGCAGTGATCTTTGCTTTGAAGATTTGGAGACATTATTTATACGGGGTGACTTGTGAGATATTTACTGATCACAAGAGCCTTAAGTACATTTTTCAGCAAAGAGATTTGAATCTGAGGCAGAGAAGATGGTTGGAACTGTTGAAGGATTATGATTGCGAGATTCTTTACCATCCGGGTAAAGCTAATGTGGTAGCAGATGCCTTGAGTAGGAAGTCCTCAGGTAGTCTTGCTCACATTGGTGTTGAGAGGAGACCATTGATCCAGGAATTGCATCTGATGGTGGATCAAGGTCTGATGATGAAGATCAGTAGATCAGGTGGACTGTTAGCTCAGTTTAAAGTACGATCTGTGCTAAGGGATAGGATTAAAGCAGCTCAGAGCCGAGATCCTATTCTAGAAGAGCTTGCAGAGAATGTCAGAGCAGGGAAGTTCACTGATTTCACACTCGATGATGATGGTATGTTGTGGATCAGTGGTAGATTGTGTGTTCCTGATGTGGATGATTTGAGAGAAGAGATTTTAGAGGAAGCACATTCTACAGCTTACAGCGTTCATCCTGGTGTTACTAAGATGTACCACAGTATCAGAGATTTATACTGGTGGGATGGATTGAAGAAGGATGTTGCTGATTATGTTGCTAAGTGCTTGACATGTCAGCAAGTGAAAGCAGAACATCAGAAGCCTTCTGGGAAGCTTCAGCCTCTTCCTATTCCCGAGTGGAAATGGGAAAGGATAGCTATGGATTTTGTGGTCGGTTTACCTCGTTCGAAGGATGGATACGATTCCATCTGGGTGATTGTAGACAGATTGACGAAGTCTGCACATTTCTTGCCTGTGAAAGCCACATATTCAGTTGCTAGATTGGCGAAGTTGTACGTGAAGCATATTGTGTGCCTTCATGGAGTACCTGTGTCCATTGTGTCAGATAGAGGTTCGGTGTTTACTTCTCGTTTTTGGCAGAAGTTGCAAGAAGCGATGGGCACTAGGTTGGATTTCAGTACTGCTTTTCATCCTCAGACAGATGGTCAGTCTGAGAGGACGATCCAGACACTGGAAGATATGTTGAGGATGTGTGTCTTGGATTTGGGAGGTAGCTGGGATGATCATTTGTCGCTTGTTGAGTTTGCATATAATAACAGCTACCATAGCAGTATTGGCATGGCACCATATGAGGCGTTGTATGGAAGGAAGTGTAGATCCCCGTTGAGTTGGGATGAGATTGGTGAGAGAGTTTTGACTGGACCAGAGATGGTTCAAGATGTTGCAGAGAAAGTCGCCGTGATTAAGCGCAGGTTAGAGACCGCAGTTAGCAGACAGAAGAGTTATGCGGATCCTAGGCGCAGAGATATGGAGTTTCAGGTTGGAGATTTCATTTTTCTGAAAGTATCTCCGATGAAGGGTGTG